>JAVCKV010522146.1:0-11379 GCA_032274145.1 Herpochondria borealis | reverse complement strand
GGACATGATACAAGACGACGCAGAAGAATTAGAAGATGACACCCTGACTGTTTACGAATGGATCCCTTCTGAGTTGATGACGGAGGTTGAGTCTTGGATTGACGATGAATCGTACTTTGACGAAGCGATTGAAGAGAAAACCACGTCACGCCTACTTGCATGGTTGTTGTTTCTGCAATACTTGGAGTCCGCTGCTGCTGATGACGTCCGGAACCGCAGTGCCTTCAGTTCGTACGCTAGCAAGTCTGGTGCAAGCTTCTTTGTTCTAAGTGCGTGTGTGGTTTCGCTGAACATTGAGGTAGACCGAAAATCTCAGGCAAAGCCTATTTGCACCGTGGATGATGTTCTGAGAGGCAGGGAGCTTGCTGATGTTAGCTCCCTCTCCATGGCTTCACTTTTCCATACGATCGAAGCCTTTCCGACGCTCGCAAGAGGATGGTGGGAAGACGACTGTCCCAAGTCTCTTAAAGATGCCATGAGCAAGTTCGTCCAGTTCAAGGTTGCACCTGAAACACTACGTAGAGAACTCCAGCGAATCAACGAAGCTAGAAATCTTGGTGAAATGACAGTGCGTGGAAGCACTGTTAGCAGGGAGGTGACCGCAACCTATCTTCAAGATGAGTGTATCTTAAGTCTTGCCATCCAAGTCCCACCGAATTTCCCGCTCCGGAGCGTCGATGTGGATGGACGAAAGACTCACGGGGTCCCTGAAAGTCGATTCAAAAGATGGGCTTTGCAAATCCGACAAATCCTAAGCAACCAAGACGGAACGCTGCTCGATGCGCTGCTTCTCTGGAAGCGCAACGTCGAAAAAGAGTTTGAGGGAGTTGAACCGTGTCCAGTTTGCTACTCAGTCTTGTCAGTGAAGACTCACGATTTGCCAAACTTAGAATGCAAGACATGCGCTAATCGTTTCCACTCGTCTTGCCTGCATAAATGGTTCGCAAGCAGTGGGAAAAGCCAGTGTGTGATTTGCCAACAGCCTTGGAGTGGTACCAGAGTTACCTAGAGAGGGGCTTCAGATTATTGGCATTCGTCCTGCTTAGGATGCTGCAGACCAGCAGTCTCCTGTGAACCTAAGACAACCGGTTGGAATAGATTGTTGTCAAACTCATGCTTTCGGTGTTGCTTTATCAATAGAGCTGTCTACAGGTGGTATGGGTTCAAGGGTTGGTGAATGCGTCGATGTCTATGTTCTCAGATGGCACCACTACTTACTCCTACTGATCAGAATAGATGGACTTGCCATGACTTGTAGCATACAACATGATCTGCAACAACAAAATGTCGACAAACTTGCCGTCCGTCGGTGAATACATACCACCAGGGGAGGCTTTTTGCAGTACCGGTACCGTCATACCTGCTACGGTGCTCTATGACAAAGAGAGGCGCCGCCATTCATTCTGTCCTGCTTGATTGGTCCAGGTGAAATGTTTGTCCCCCAATACAAAGGTTATCCCTCATGCTAGCTTCTGTAATATCCTCAATTTTTGATCTGTTTGTATCCACAACATAGGGAAGTTGGAACAGCCTTCTTACAAACATTGACATTGGAGGTGCCTCTCACAACTACAGAACACTGTTCTCAGATTCAGATCTCCCGTTCAAGCATCTGTGTATTCATAAGAGACCCATTCAACCAAAGGTACCCACCTTGGATGGCCATTGAAGCATGGTACTTCTTGGAAGTAAATTATTTGTAGGATTCATAATCATTTCCCAAATAATGTCACTGATAATGAACTGGGCAAAAATGGTGCCTTCGCTGTTTGCTTACTCAAATAGATGCCGGGACATGGCGTCTTGGGTTTGGATGTCTAGTAGAAGCCTTTCCACCACAGTTCTGAATCGCTTCATCCTTCTCATTCATATTGTGTTTGGATGTCTCACCGTGTTGTATTTTGCAAGTGTCCTTTGTTGGGATGGCAGCATTCTTGCATTCATTGTCACTGTCAACCTCAATCACTTCTTACAGCATCTTGCAAGTGTCCATTGTTGGGATGCCAGCAACCTTGCATTCATTGTCACTGTCAACTTAAATATCACTTCTTGTACCATCTTGTGTTTGTCAACAGACTTGGCACTAGTCACCACTTTGTCATCAATGTCAAAATGTTTCCTAGTCTTGGACATTGTCATTGCCATCAGCATTGCCTGGCTGCCATCAGCATCATCCTAGTTAGCATTGAAATTGCATGTGGAACACACTTTGCATTTGGTATTGTTGGCCAGAGTGCCGTTTCAGAACTTGACTGGTTGGCAAGGATCAGATAGTATCAGACCTTGAATCTGTTGGCCAGGAGCATTGTATCAGAACTTGAATCTGTAAGCCAGGAGTGTCATATCAGAGAACTTGAATCATTGGCAAGCATGGTGGGATAAATGGACATCCTTTTGGTTGGTATTTGTCACACTCACAGCTTTTGTAGTTGTTCTGGCAGATACAATGATCTCCACAGTGCTGGTCTTGAGTGGTGTACCTATACTCAATCTGCTGAACAAGTTATACCCTCATGAGACTACTATGACTCCCCGGGGGCTAATTGGTTTGAGCTGCACGAATGAAGAGGGGACCACATCAAGAAGAAGCAAGTTGGGCACAAGATCAAGTCCACGACATACATTGTCAAAAAGATCATCAGTTGAGACTTTTTAAAATGACAATTTTTGAGTTCAAGGGCACTTCACAACATTTAAATGTAACAGTATCTGAAGAACCTATAAGGGGGAGGTTAGTGGCAAGGATTGACTTTGCAACAAGTCGATATTCCCCAGCACCAGGTCAAAAACTCACCAAACGCCTTAGCTCAGCCCCAAAATGGCTGTTCAATCTCGTTTTTGGCCCCTTTTGTCAATAGATTTGTCTTAAAACATTTTAGGCATGTTAAGGAGTGTACGAGCTGGAATTCCGCAACTTTTTATGGCTTGGCATGGTCAAGTGATGGAGGTCGGAGGCCCATCATGCTCAAAATTGGTGGTGAGGAAAGTTGTTTGAAACGAACTTTGGACAAGAAACCTGGAAACACCCCAAATTTCTTAAATCCACGGTTGAACTGTCGTGCTAGGTTGGGAGCAATTCAAACTATGGTACAAAGTCCATGCTCAAGGTCAAGTAGGTCATTGGGCACACTTGTTGCCTCATCCATGTACTGAGGATATGGAAAAAGGATTTGCACTTTTGTTCTAACTGTTGTTGGTGCAGCGAATCATCATGATGAAGTATGCAGTGATTATGATCTAGACTCACTACTATGTTGACACATTGGATATGAAGCAGTGAAGCAACATCAAAGTGCATGTCAGTACGGAGTACTCCACAAGAATTGATTTGCCCCACATATTTGTCAGTACCACATCAAACATTGCTGGGAAACTGGGTTTGGGTCACTTTTTGATTCCTGGTGTGGGCAGTTTGGTCTCAAGAGTATTGCCAATCTTCATTTGTGTCTAGGTTTTGAAAAGGTGTTGTGTCCAAGGACATTGAAAGATGTTAAAAGATCATTTTTAAAATCGTCATGACTCCGGAAGTCCTGAAGCCGGTTTTGTACAGTTCTGTACAGTACATGTACAATCTACCGGTACATGTACATGTACTGTACATGTACCGTTACTGCACAAGTTTAGTTGAAAGTGGGATGAAGAGAGGGAATTGATCGTCGTCGCTCACTGCTCACTCTCATCATCATCTTGCTCATTCTGCTTTGAACGAAGGCTTAGTTACCATATAATATATATACATCAATAAAGAAAGTCTACCATGACCGATTTCTTCATTGAAAGGGAGCCGCCTCCTTACCTTAACGCGAAATCTGAAAAGCAAGACAAAATTGATGAGCAGTCAGACCGCACGCAGGGATCCGGCTCTTCAAATGGCGAGGGCGATGTTGCAGCTGGGTCTGTATTGCGTCGAGTTAGCTCTTTCAATATCTTGCGCTCAGCACAGTCACCTCGTGCAAAGGTTAAAAAGGAAGCAAGAGAAACGCAGAAACCAAGGATACCAGACATACCTGTTATTGTTCCCACTTGGCGCTTGAAGGATCGCATGAAAACAGTCGGTGTTGGTCTTGTTATGGCCCTAAATGTTGGAACTGACCCCCCAGATATCACCAAGCCTCACCCTTGTGCCAAGATGCAGTGCTGGATGGACCCCACATCCACCAGCCGCGCCAAAGCGAAGGAGAAGATTGGGGAGAGACTTGAAGCTCAATATGCGAAATGGCAACAGCAACGAGCCGCAAAAGCGCTCAAGTATCGTCGAGCGTTGGACCCGACTGTGGAAGACGTCCGAGCTCTTTGTCTAGGACTGAGAAGGCAAGCGCGAAACGAACGGATTCTACTCCACTACAATGGCCACGGAGTACCTCGGCCGACCGCGAATGGAGAAATCTGGGTCTTTGATAAGAATCATACGCAGTACATCCCTCTTTGCGTTACGGATCTGCGGCAGTGGATGGGTAAACCCAGTATTGTTGTGCTTGACTGTAGCAGTGCCGGGATTCTCATGCCATTCTTAGCAACCCCGCTCGAATCAAATGAAGAACCTTCGCAAACTTCAATGGCGGCCTCAGCAGTCCCGTCTGTCGTTGAAAGCATGGAGACTGTGGCTTCACAGTGGGTTCGCGACACAATTGTACTTTGTCCGACATCTGATCAGGAATGGCTCCCTATGCACCCCGACTATCCAGCCGATATTTTCACATCGTGTCTAACAACTCCCATCAAGATGGCGTTGCGTTGGTTTGTCAGAAGGAACCCTCAGAGTATGGGTGGCTTGAATCCAGAGGTCGTCGATGCAATCCCTGGTAAGGCAAACGACCGAAAGACCCCTCTCGGAGAACTCAACTGGATATTCACTGCTGTCACAGATTCCATCGCATGGAACATCCTTCCGAAACCTCTATTTCAAAGATTATTCCGCCAAGATCTCCTTGTCGCAAGTATGTTCCGAAATTTCCTGCTGGCGGACAGAATTCTTCGAAGCCTGAATTGCTCTCCTCAGAGCTACCCTCCGTTGCCTCCTGGGGTCTGTGACCATCCACTCTGGCAGGCGTGGGATCTAGCATGTGAAACGTGTTTATCTGGATTGATGCGCGATGGTATTCTAGGCAATCACGTTCTTGTCAAAGCGCAGCCCAACCCTGAGAACGAGAGTGAGGAGACCACTCCGACGGCACCAGCTGTTCCAGTGGAAAAACCGCCCGTCAAAATGGGGCCCGCGTCAAGCGTGACCTCTCCATTCTTCTCGGAACAGTTGACCGGATTCGAGATTTGGCTGGAGTTTGCTGCGATCAACAAGGCCACTCGGCCACACGAGCCTTTGGAGTCACCAGAGCAACTCCCTGTTGTACTGCAGGTGCTCCTCTCACAAGCTCATCGTGTCAGAGCGCTCACATTACTGAGGAAATTTCTAGATCTTGGTCCCTGGGCTGTAAATCTTGCGCTTTCCCTTGGAATATTCCCTTATGTGATGAAGCTTCTACAGAGTCCGGAATACAAGCAGAATCTGGTGGGAATCTGGGCGAAGATACTTTCTTTTGATCCTTCCTGCCAGGTGGATCTGGTGAAAGACGGAGCACTTCCCCAATTCGTACAACATTTAACCTGGGGACTCAACAAGGCTACAATGCATTTGCCATTGAACCCTGTCGAGGCTGCGGAGCAGCGTATCATGGCAGCATTCATCTTGTCAGCAACATGCATCGGCTACCCGCAAGGGCAAATGGCTTGTATGAGACAGAATCTTCATGGAACTTGCTGCGCTTTGCTGTCATCTGTCGAACCTGCACCGGATGCTGATTTGGACCCCGACTATCATAACAAGATCGCACTTGCGGAGGAGAGGGTACCCCCAAACTTTAGATTGTGGCTGTGTATTTGCCTTGGAAGCCTTGTCAAAGGCAATACAACGATTCAGGCGGAGGCTCTTACTTCAGGAGTGTTCTTGCGTCTGTTTTCAAGGTTACAAGATAATTCACCGGCTGTGCGCACAGCGTCGTGCTTCGCGATTGGATGCTTGCTTTCTCAGCCGCCTCAAGCCGAGAACAGCCAGCTTCTACCAGCTTCCTCCATGGCGCCTTCTGCGCAACAGAGGTCGGCACCCTTCATTGGGCCTGGTTCGGGGCAAGCAAGCACCCCAGATGGCAGGCTAATACCTCCACAGTCCATGATGATACCGCCCCAAGTTGTACCCGCCTCTGGTAGTGGATTTCCAGGGAGATTGCAACCAACGTTTGTCCCACAAGGCGGCAACAGTGGTATGGCTTGGCAACATCAACAGCTTCAAGTTGGTATGGTTCCTAACTCCATCCATCCTCAGGGACAACGCCTTCAGGTTCAGTCCCTACCGTACAATCAAACATTGAACGGCCCTGGAATGCCTGGAACTGCCATGGCGATGATGGGTGGAGCGTCTCTCCAGGGGAGTCATCAAGGCATGCCACAAAAGACTATCCCTGGAAACCTCCAACGTCCCCAGGGAGAACCTGCTACTACGAATCCTCTATTTGCCTTCGAAGACAGGCACCGCCTTGACACGGATCTGATGCTTTCGACAATGATACTGAGATCGCTGAGCGATGCTAGCTCGATGGTTCGATATGAAGCTGTAGTTGTGCTGGCACAGATGGTAGACAAATATCTCGCTGCATTTCTCGCGGCGTCAGAGGAGACCACTCGTGTTGGAGAGGATGAAAGTACAGGACAACAGTTCGAGGAACAGTGGATTCCAAATTTCCCCTTCCCTGACAATGTAGACAATGATGTTGCTGAAAAATTCAGAATCATTTGGCGGTCACTGCGCGAAGTGCAGCACCTGGACGTTCACCCTGGTGTTGCTTCAGCCGCCAACTCAATTGTCAGCTACGTGCACGAGAACATTCTATTGGCGAAAATGAGCTCAACCTTGCGAGATGGGGTCGACCAAGAGCGACACCGTCGCCCTTTGGGAAATGTCGGGGGAAGGAATTCGCCATCCACGGCCTCTGAGCATGATCTTTCGAGATTGCTCCCTTCCGGTGTGTCTTTGAACCCTCGATTACCGTCACCGATGAGTGGGCCTCCCAAGCGTCAAACTAGCGAAGGGCACGAACACTTGCCCCTAAGGCGGATATCGTCTGAGTTTGGTGTTTCGCTGGGAAGGCCGCTTGCAATGGCTGGAACAGCGGAAGAGAATCCACAGAGTTCGGTTGGTGTAGACGAGCACAACAAAGGAAACTTCAAGATGAATTATGTGCTTCCAAAATCCGAGTTCTTTGATTGGAAGCGGAAGTCCTTCTTTTCGAACGACAAGTCGGACGGGTATTATGAATCCATGGATCCACTGAGTCCATCGGGTGCGCTGAAATCGTATATGTGGAGACGCAATAACGCTGCGAAGTCGTACTGTGAGAAAATTTCCAATCACTACGCGTGTCTGGCTCCAAAGGCTCCCAAGACAACTAAGGAGAAACTCAACGAGGTCCTTCTTCTAGAAGACGACGAGTCCGCTGCAAACCTTGCAGAGGAACGGTTGGCTGGAAAGAAGAAAACTCTCGAATTGAAGCAAACGGGTTTGCTGAAAAACGAAGGCATGTCGTCCACGTCATTGCTACGTTTCCACCCTTATGAAGACGCATTGGTCGTCTGTGACAGTCAGAGTGGGATCTCTGTTTGGGATACCCGAAAGGGAACTCGAGAGTTTGTCATCCGCAATGGTAATCCTCGTGGATCTCGGTTCACATCAGCTTGCTGGATCAATGAGCAGTCTGATAGCCTACTTGTTGCTGGATGTGACGATGGGTCTGTTAGAGTTTGGGGCGGAATACCCTTCTCGAAAGCAGTCGGCGACACCCGAGCTTCCCTGGTATCGGCATTCCTCGCCGTTCCTAACATGCCCCCGGACACAAGCAAAAGTGGGCTGATTCTTGACTGGCAACAGTACAGCGGACAATTACTAGCCGCAGGCAACTGTGATCGGATCCGCAGCTGGGATGTCCACGCCGAGAAATTCGGTCATGAGATGGCTACCGACAGCGAAGCGTGCGTCACAACGCTCACAACCGCATGGAACAATGATCTCTTCCAAGACGGGAAGGCGATGAGTGGTTCATACGGTGCAGGACCCAATCTTCTTGTCGCGGGCTTCAGTAATGGATCACTGAAAGTGTTCGACACCCGCATGCAGGCACCTGTTGTCGATGTTCACGGGAGCTCCAGCAGAGGAAGAAGACAGAGATCAACACACTTCAAAGAACATGGTAGCTGGGTTGTCGCAACCGCCTTCACTGGATACGACAAATCTTTTGAGGTAAGCAAAATGCTGTTACGTGATGACTTATTATCCATTTACTTTGCTCACCGTCGTGATCCTGCAGATTGTATCTGGTAGTATTCTCGGTGATGTGAAGATCTTTGATTTACGGGCATCTAGAAGCCTACAGTCACACAGCGTTCAGCGCAGACAGATGACGGCGATGACAGTTCATCCCCAGATTCCAATGGTAGCTACCGGATCGGATGCCCAGTTCGTGAAAATGACGACGCTTGATGGTGATTCAATTCAGGTGATTCGGCACTCAGACATGAACCACAGACGCATGATCGGACCGATTAGTTGCCTTGAGTTCCATCCACATCGCACTCTCCTCGCGGCAGGCAGTACAGACAATCTTGTTCATTTATTCTCTCCGAAGAATGAGGTCAATATAGGCTAACTGGGGATTATGCCCCCTCGTTGGCAGTCTCTCTCTAGAGTCTAGAGACGGGAAAGTTGTACAATAAAATTGTCAGTTCTCAATCTGGAATCGTGAGTAGCTCTCTCTAGATTTTAGATGATTCGTATTACTACGATTTGCGCAACACTTGCGCGTCCCGCATGCTGAACGAGCTTCAGAGGGGTGCGAAGCAAAAAACTTGCTTCGTTTCAATTTTTGTACCAACCCTACGTAGATTACGTATCGTTGGCATCAAGTTTTGAACCATCAAAATGCTGACACTTTCACGATCGTCACTGCTTTGTTGACCATGACGGCAAGCATTTCTCCCTTCCTTCAAGCCAAATGGCACGTAGCTCCTTCTCTACGCGCGCGCACCAAATCATTTACCTAGCAATCCCGTCTTTGTTGGTGAATGTGACCAGTAGCGGCGTCAACATTGTCATCTCTGCGACGATGACATCATCCCATCAACTCGAGAGTCGCCAGTCAGTCAGCCAGTCTACCTGTATTGGACGAATCGAATCAATCACTTCCTGGGTGCTTCTTTATGTGTTGCCTTTTGGGGCATGTATGCCTCTTGATTTGAACGCGTGCTTCCTTCGTTGAAGTGTCTTGTCAACAAAATGATTGCATCTCTCCTGCTGCCCTGTTGACTATTTGCCCCCCACCGCAGACAGTCGATTGTGCAAAAGGCGATCCCTCGGGGTGTCAGGAAATATCTAGCGCTCGAGCAATGAACCGATGGTGAGAACAACCCAATGGTTCTTCTTGCTTGGAGCTGCTTGCTTCTTAGTCGTGCCGACTGTATTACAGACGAGAATGGCCATCGCTCCATGACAATTGCAGCCCAATCAGTCAAGATGCAAGAACAAGATCAACGTGGATTGCAATCAGATAACTCTAATATGCTGGCTGAGTACAGTCTTTGTCTAATTACGTAAATCCTTCAACTTTTGCCTTGATACATTTCAACGAAGACGTGCGCCGGCACAGTCGAACCTGCCATTTTATTTTCCGCGTTTCTTGCAAATTCCAATGCAGCGGGCTCCACTGCTGCAAGGATCGTTGTTGAATCGGCACTGCGGTGGTGGTGGTCATCTCCTGTGCAAAAAGCAGTTTCTCACGTCAATCGGGCTCTGGATCGTGCCTATACAAGCAGCAGTAGATAGCGAACACAGCGCGTACTACGCCAGCCAATCGAAAGGAGCATTGACAGATCACTGCTGTGATTGAAGCAGTACTAGCAGTAGACACATGGGCATGTTCTGTAAGTTTGTTATTCAGTCAATAAAGAAGAAGTACAATTTGACGGCAAATATAGTCTTGATGCTTAAAATCATGTCACCACAAGCAACGCAGAGTAGAATCCTCGAGAGCTCGATCGACCATGCAATGATCCCCTTCCTTGGATAGAAGAACGCTCCAGATCTTTCCAGAAGAACACCTCAAGACCAGGTCAAGAACCTCTGACAAGTTTTGAATCGTGCCGTGCGTAGTCATCTGTACCTCTTGAACAGTTGTAGTCACAGCTGTAGCTATCGCAGTTGTAGTCATCATGGCTGCCTCTGGTGTACCACCACCACTCTCAACAACGGCATCGTCATAGGACACAATCGTCGAAGCTCGAGAACACGGAAGGAGATCTTAGACATCCGAAGCTGCGGGACTCGTCGCCGCATGTTTAGATGCATTGTCCACGTCGCTTTTTGTCCCACCAAATGAGCTTGACCGGCAGGAAGAGACGGCGACCCGTAGCGGTCTTGATAAATGACTCCCACGATTTTTCCTTTCATTCGGAACGGGATATTTCAATGGCATGATGTAAAATGCTTGAATCATCCAGTCCGCCAATTCCCTTGAGAGCCCGTTGGTCAAACAGAGGCTTGCTCACGAGTGAATCAACTTGGCGGTAAAATGAGGCGGGCAGAGCCTGTTGTTCGGACAGAATTTCACGTTCGGTTTGTTTCCAGGCAAACATGGCATGGCCGATATCAAACCCAAGAATAGACAAATGGCACAACAAGCCGCAGCACACAGCATCAGTTGCTTGAAGAACACACACGTATTCTCAATTCAGGAGCGGCAGCAACGTTTGGCTTCGTAGCACAGACGCTTGCTTGTAGCATGCTTGTTTGGATTCGATTGCAGGAGGACAATGTCTGGCGCCCCTCACACGGATTCTCCTTTCTTCTGTGTCTTCTTGTCGGGGCAGATTAGACGAGCCGATTGAACAAATGTGCCAGGGCCTTGTGAAGAGCTTGACAGCGTGATCTCCAATCAAGGGTGCATTGGGACTTGAACATCGGACGACATCAGTGCGTCAAATCATAGCGCGCAACATTGATGGGTAGTGGGCCTGCCTTTGACCATAGTTGCTTGCAGCATGCTCGCTGCTGTGGCTGCAGGAGAACAATTGGTGCGAAACAATGTCGCCCCCTCACACGGATCCCTTTCTACTTCCCATCAAGAAGTGGCAGTTAATTCTTAGACTTGACACCATCTCATTGTTGCTTCTGCTTTCTCCATCTCATGGTGACATGGTACCTGGCAAGATGACAAGGCGGAGGGCACGTTGAAGAGACAACGATGACAACATGTGAAAGTAACATCAATCCAGAAGCAGTTTTACGTAAAATTTGTGTGGACCTGGTACAGGTTTGAAAACGAAGCAAGTTTTTTGCTTCGC
>JAVCKV010522145.1:0-36049 GCA_032274145.1 Herpochondria borealis | reverse complement strand
TGGAAAATTGTTCACTACCCCCCCCCCCCCGACTCCAAGTTTTTATCTTTTATGTCTGCTCTCCTCAGTGTGAAGTGGTCTATACTCCTAGCAGTGCAATAGGTGGGAGCCACCCATTGAGCAGCTCCTGTACGGTCAGTCAGTCAGTCCAGTGGCAGTTATGAGAGGTTCGACAATTTCTAACACTTTTTCAGACTTAAATTTCAGCTTATAGAACTGAACAAGTCTGTGGCTGATCTTGTTGTTGCTTCATCTTGCGCCCCTGCCCCTGCGAGTAGCAATACTCCTGTGATGAGGTTTGTTAAAAATCCTTACAAGAGGGCGAAGGCACCATCAGCTGGGCGGTCTACAGCAGCTGCCCCTCCGACAGCAAAAAACTGCCCATTGGTGACCCCTGCAGCACCTACTGCAATCAGGAAGAGGCCTGGCTGCTGTGACAATGGCAGATTCAGATGACGACAATGATGATGATGTTATTGTGATGGAAGATGTGATGCCTCCAGATGCAATTACCGACCCCTTTGAGGGGAAGAATATTTTGCATGTGAAAAGGCAGTTGATGTTCTGTATGATCTTGGTCTTTATCCGTTGGCACCAACATCATCAAGGGGACACAAAGTAGAACCATTAGCGGAAGGGTCGTGTCCTGCTGGTGCGGAATTATATTATCTCCTTGTGTCACTTTGGCTAAGAGGAAGTGGAGATTTGATCTAGCAACGAAACTTGAGGGGGAAGAGACGTGGAAGAAAGACCGGAAAGCTTCATGGATTGCAGCGCACAAGATCAACACAGCCTACAAGGGACACCACAGGAAGGCCATTCCCGTGCAGATGAGACAAGTGAACAGAGAACTTTCCAAGACCAACAAAGAAAATATTGAAGTCTTGCAACCACACTTTTTAATAAGATCTTCAATGGAAAGAACTCCTTTGACTCGTCGAAGATGCAAGAAGTACTGAGAGCCATTGATCAGCGTGAGACAATGCTAGACCTTGACACTGAGCCAACGATGGATGAATTTAAACTCTAGTTATCATGGGCCAAGAGAGGGAAGGCATCAGAAGAGTCTGGCGCATTACTAAACTCTATTTATCATGGGCCAAGAGAGGGAAGGCGTCAGGAGAGTCTGGCGCATTACAAACGAAGCACTCAAGTCTCCTGATGGAGAATGGGAGGGAGACTGTGCTGAATGTCCTGATTGCTTTTTGGAAAGACCCAACAAACAAGCCTGCTGAATGGAAAACACCAATAATACATTGTCTCTTAAAAAAGAGACACGTCCAACCCAAACTGCTGGAGCGCAATATGCCTCAAAGACATGATATTGAGAGTGATGAGCTCCATCATATTGCTCCAACTCAACTCCATTATCAAGCAGATTGGTGGTGAGACTCAATACGCCAACCAAGATAAGGATGCATAGACGGACTCTTTGTCCTTTGAAGCACACTTGAGACAAGAAGATACACCACAATCAACCAATGTGGGCTCCATTTGTTGACCTAGTGGAAGCTTTTGACACTGCCAACCACAAGCTTCTATTCAAGCTACTAGCAAGATATGGAGCTCCACCAAAACTCATTGACGCAGTCAAAGGCATCTACAAAGACGTCAAGGTTGAGCACCGAGGAAACTTGTGGCGCCATGGACCTCTCTTCCACAGAAACCCAGTGCTCCACAGATGACCTACAGACAAACCTATGCCATTCCGGAAATCAATCTGGTAGAAGTGAATTTGTTGCAATGGCTAAACCATGACAAAGGAGAGTATAAAGTCGTCAACTGAAAAAACGCCCAAAGTTGACGTAGGCTTAGCATTGTTTAAACCATAGAGTATAGTACCAAGTCAGTCAGTATGCACAGTACTACATTCTACTTACCTATGTTAATGTATCATATATACTACTGTCCCCTTGCTTCCTTGCTTCCTTGCTTCCTTGCTTCCTTGCTTGTGAAACAACCAAATAGAACATCGTGATTGGACTGATGAAGTGATGTGAGACACAGCAGAGTGATGAAGGATGTGCAGTGTATAGTATACGGTACGTTCTAGTTCAATCTTGGTTATAAAAAACTGTCTGGGCCAAGGGCATTCAAATTTCGCGGCTACATGTACATGGCATTTTGCAATCGATGTGAAACTATACTAGTACATGGTTATCTATATACTTGCGACGAATACGAGGAGGTGGTAGTAGCCCGCTTAGTAGTAAATGAGTCTGTTTGTTGTGGCACCAACTGGAGCTGCCAGCTATAATTCCCAGCAACATCTCGATCCTACCTAACTGTTCCTCTTTATGTATCTTGTTGTGGGAATAGCTTCGGTGGGGTTACATTCAGTACATTCATACTTTTTATACTCTAGCTCATTTCTTCTACTATCCATATCCTACCATCTAGTTGCCGTACGACTGTTGGTTGCCATGTTAGAGCCACCAGTAGTACGTGTGGAAGTCAGACGTCATGTCAGATTCCTGATTGGATATCGTGAGATGGTAGGTTGGTAGGTTGGTAGGTTGTGGGAGTTGGTAGGTTGCCCACCCTCAACAGCAACAAACTATCTATGGAATCCACCATAACCGACCAAGTTTCAGCCAAACTCAAGAACACCAAGAGAGAAAAAAGAAACATTTGACCTACTTCAAAATTGAATTTTCTCAATACTGGAGAAAACCAGTACACAAGACGGTTGGGAAGATCAAATCATACTTCCCAACACTCAAATAGCTACAAGTTTCCATGTGCTACCACCATTTTCAAAATCTACTACTAGAGCTATTCCACGGCAACCTCAACGCCAAAATCATCAAGGCATTGAGTCCCTAGATTTCCAAGACCTACCATGCAACTGTCACAGCAAATCTAAATGCGTCTACTCAGGTAAATGCAGAAACAAAATTGTGGTCTATCAAGCAACAACCTGCCTAACGATAGGCTGCACAGACCAAGGTTCCATAGGTTTGATCAACAGTCACAGTTAAGATGTGACGCCAACACCAATACTGATGAGAGTCCAGAAAGGATGAAAGATCAACCAGACCAAGTTCAACCACTTCACAACCAGCGGCTACGACTCCCTCAGATCCTTTAACGACAAGAGAGATAATGAGCTACTATCCCCGGACCAAACAATTCCCCATTGGGCTGGGCTGGGCCATGAATACTCAAGAAGGACTACATGTCACGTCTGCAATGCGTTGCTCCAGGAAACTCAAAGCCACCTCATGACGTAGAACATGATCCACCACGAGACAAACCAATCGACAAAGCTGGAGACCTACAAAACTTGGCAGGTAAGGCGATAATAGCTAAAAATCCAACGTGGTTCTGATTTCCAAACTTCCTTACTCGCTCTAGCCATAAACGGTGCAGCAAAAAACGGTCAGATAGCGTCTGCGATAAATATATCTAGTTCACTCTTAACTGTTTCAGGTTCTTGATAGAATAACCATGCGCTCTTTAGCAGCCTTTGGTACCAAGCGTTTTAACACAATTCATTTCAACCTTTTGAGTGGGTCAGCGCACTGTCACAGCCAGTACTGTCACAGTCATCCAGTTGTTAGCAGTGCGAACACCGAAAAGTTTGACCTCCTTGCTGTTGAACTAACATGTGTGCGACTACTGCGACATATGTTCGATCGTGGGTATCATGTCGAAGTACATATCCCCGCTTATTGAATCCTACTTTGCTTGTGAAAGGGACCATTGGACAGTCTGTTGCGACGCGGCGCTCGCAAAAAAGAGTCTTGTGGATTGTCGCTTGAGAATAATCTGTTCGAAGGTAAATGTCCGTTGATACCGGAAACCTGTTGGGCGTTGGGCCACACAAACAGAAATTACATACAGTCAGTAGCTATTACTCTAGCTAGCCCACCTATTTATTGTACACACTGGAATTTCAATAAGAACATATCAAAGAACAAACTCGCACGCATACCTGCCACCACATCAGTGGATGTATCAAAATTTCCTCCATGGTGCTATGAGAGAAGAATGTGCTTTTTGAAAATGTCGCGAGCATGCATGAGGGGGGCTTGCCCTTGCTTGGTCATGCGCTATGCGATTGCATACCCGTACCGTCTGCTGGAATAGGTCTCGTTGTTGAAGAGAAGCAAAGACACATCTTGTGTCGTATCAAAGAAGTGGAATGAAAGATTTATGCGCAGATATATGAGCTAAAAGAACTCTGCCAACGACATGATGCCCAAGAGTGGTTATTTATGTACATCTTCGTCTTACTGGGATTCATTGTTTCGTTGGGGCTCCCCAACACTTTGGAACTTATAAACAACCGTTGGAAAAGAGATCGGATAAAGTCTAAAAGTGTCAATAAACTGTGGATAAAAGCACAAAGTACGTAATAGTTCTGAGGATAGAAAGACTTCATTGATGCCCCATGACCATGACTAAAGTAGGAGTATGGCGTCAGTCTCGTGCTACATGTAGTACAATGACTAGATACCTTGTTGGCGCCAGGTAGTCCAGCTACTAGCGGATCATATCAGTCTTGACTTGATGTGTGCTCTTGTTAGAATTCTTCCTCCATGTTTCAAAACAGGAGTGGATAGATGATGTCAACTATCGCCATGCAGTAGTAGCATCAAGGCAACATGACTGACCTAACTAGTCACTAGTTAGTGCCAGATTAGTTGTCTATACAGCAGGCCGCTGCACATGACGCTTAAGCCCCTCTGAGACTTAACCAACTGAGTCATGAAATGTCCATACGCCTCTCTATACCTCTCTATACGTGGTAGTAGCCCAGAGAAGGAAGGTCTCCTATGCAGGATCTATGCCTGGCCCAGTCTCTAGTAGATCTTCAAGTTCCCAACCCCATGCTGCTAGGATACGTCCCCCGATTCACCGATAGAGCTTCTAGGATAGCTCCTAATGACGCTTGCAGCAGTCTCTTTCGCTTCTGTTATCAATCTTCTAGGTTTTATGAGCAATCTACATATCTGTCCTCTTTCATTAGAACCTGCCATCACATCACATCATATCGCATATCAGGTATAGGTACAGGTACTTCTCTTTGTACTACGCAGCCGGTGCCATTTGTGGCTCTTCCAGGAACATGATATTCATTAGGAAACCTTGCACATCAGGTCCATCCACTCCCTGAGACGGTGACGCCGACGCCCTCGATGAAGTTAACAGCTCTTTCAGATCCTTGAAACATCGTTTCGCATCCTTGTATTGCATTAGTTCATGATGAATCTGCCCCATATTGTTCAACAACGCCAGTATCAAATGGTGTGTTTCAAAGTTTGCACCATTCTGAATCAGTGAGAATGACATCTCGTATAGTTTCAGTGCTTTGGGGAGCAGTGATGTGACCCCAAAATGCATCCCACGCCAGTGATGGACCAGCGCAAGATTGAACATTACACTGGCACTTTCTCGATGGCAGTATTCGTATTCCACAGGATTTGTACAACATTCTCGTGATAGAAGCAGCGCATGAGTTGAAATGAAGGACCCCGTGTGCCTTGATGTCAAAGAAGTAGAGATGGGTACTCGACGAATACTATCCGTTTGCAGTTGCCGTCTTACCCCCCCTTGTTTGCCGAGTTGTGATGATGAAATGCAGCAACTGCTCGACATTTGTTCTTCCAGACTACTAGTTCTTGCTTGAGCTTGTCCTGGCTTGCAAGTGGAGGGCGGGGGTGCTCCAAAATGCGCTCTCATTCCATCTCGACCAAATACTGCACGTGCTTCCTTCTTGAGATTGAGCAAATACGTCGTTCTTTCCAATGCTTGTTTAAAGGCTATACGAGCCAGTTCGTGATCTCCTGCTTCTAGATGCGCAACCCCTCGGTTGTTTAGGGTAACGACGGTGTGTATCATATGCATGATAGGCGTATTTGGGGTTGAATTTTGTACAGACAACAACCAACAACGGCGTGAGAAATTTTTATTGACCGGTTTTATTGTCGTTCCTCAGAGCCTCAAAAACGCTGTCTCTCGACAGTCGAAATCAACAAGACAAGCCTTTCACGAAATCTACTATTATTCATCTATTGCAAGCATCCCTCATCTGTGAGATGCCAGTGATTTCACATCCATAAATCTATTACAATTATGGTCGAATCTTAAGGAAAATTTGCTATAATATTAGTATCCTATGACGAAATTGACAATTCTAAGCCTTGCGACAAATTCACGATCAATGCTTTGCCGAAACCGGTTATTATCATATTGTAATCGTACACTTCAAGGCATCCTCAATATCCACAATAATTGTCTCTCAACTTATATTCATATTAAGAAACGTGAAGCCAAACGGTCGTTCTTAATAGCAATCCATGATAGCACATAATTTTTGGTCCGAAGGGAATAACTATTATATTGAAGCGAACGTCAACCGTTACCTGCTTTTTGCCCACATTCACGAAAGGACACACACTCAACTATGAAAAGGTCATACTGGAGTACACAGTTGATTGTTTGTGTATGTATTGATGGATGAGACATAATAATTAATATTGCCGTTGAGCAATAGAGTCGTTCGTGTACGCACTAAGGTGAACCGTAGCAACACTGTAGCAGAAGTGTTACAGGCACTGTCCACTATGTGAGAACTCATCTACAGTAGATGATGCGTACATAAACTACTAGAAATTGTGTACCGGTAAGTGTAGGATGATAGTACTACCATAGAGTATGTTTCCAGTACCCACTACCGGAGATCCAGTGGCGGATTAGATAGTATAGAGGGTCTTTAGCATGGTTCGAATGGTCTTTCCTAAATGATTCCAGTACTGAACTTAGTTAAACCTCGCTAATTTAAATAACAGCATAATTATGACTTCAATTATTGCGCGTCGACCTGCCGGTACGAGTGCTCACACCGGTATATCCCCGAATCCAGATGTGTCCCGCTATAGCGGGACACCTCCAGATTGTGGGTCATAAGTCTATTTTTAGTACCGTTTGGAGGTGTCCCGCTATAGCGGGACTACAACCACCGTGCTTCACCGCGCAAGGAGATATGATTTCCAAGCGGTCTTGCCGTACGGCATCAACATATTGTCTAAAAGACCAAATATCACTGGTTTTGGGAGGCATTTCCATCAGTTTCAATCGGAACTCCGCTTTCCTGCTAGCGATTGTACGACAAGTGTAGTCCCGCTATAGCGGGACTACATAATTTCACACCCCAGCAAATGGGCGGGAAGCATAGCTTCGGTGGCAGCCCCAATCAGCCCCAATTCCTCAATCTAGATCGGACGTGCCTACTAAGAGGGAGCCAACTAACCAAACTAACCGAAAGTAACTGGTAATGTTACAAATGCCATCATATAAAAACTGATTTTACCTGCCAAATTTGTAGTCCCGCTATAGCGGGACTACAAATCGGGATTCGGGGATATTTCGGTGTTAGTACAAAATGAAAGAAACCCAGTCAATTCAATAGATGTTTGCTACAGCACCATAATATCACGACCTTCTGACTTCCATGCCAGCACACTTTGGCCAACTTATGTAAATGAATGCATGACAACAGGTCTAATTTAATGAACCACCAAGACGCGACAAGCTACAAGCGACAAGCCGTTCACAGTAGTAGAACAGTTAGCTCCCTCAAGTAAGTCGCAGATTAGCTCCCTCAAGTCGCAGATTGCCACGCGCAAAGCACTACAGACCCTCGTGGCGGGACTGTGCGCTGGATCTGGAGCAATGCATTCACCTTTACTCGAAGTACTGTATGTATTTGCGATCGATCCGCAAACGGAGGAGATAGAGCTTTGATCCTAGTTTTGTGTTATTGATCGTAGGAACGTTCTCGAACATTCTACGGGTTGTCAGGTTTCCCGAAAGCTGGAACTGGATTGATTGCCAATTTAATGTGAGTAGTGTTGCACGCAGAGAACGAGCTCTTCAGATGTTATAAAATAATGGCAGTGCCATCACGTAACAGGAAAGCTAGAAGAGGCATACAGGATCACGATCACACACCCCACGTGTTCGTCAAATGGCTGAGTCCACGAAGCCATATTTGCCTCAATCAACTTTCTACGCCCGTCGTTAGACGCTCCGACTAGGAGGAACCGAAACCGTAAATTCCGGGATCAGAACACGAAAGCATCATTGAATCAATCATTGAATCACAACCGAAAGACGAAAGACCCTGGGTCTGGCGTGGTACCGATATTTCGATCACGCGTGGTTCCAGCAAAACAGCTTTTGCTGCTCCTCTCTCTTTTGTCATCCTACTGGTACGGTGTTGCACCATACCGATAGTGCCTGGCAGACACTGTGGTTCCCACCCTGCATTCTCACTTGGTTCAGTGTGCATCCTTTTGTTGTTGCATGTATACCAGTGAGTCAACACAACATCGATTGCTGCCACAAATTCACTTCCATGTCAAAAAGTAGCAACATAAAGTTGAGAACGTTTGTTGGCGACAGAGGTATGTCCAAGAACCTTGTTGAAAAACTCTTCAGCAAAGTTTTGGACGCTAACGTGATCATATCCAACGCCTTCATAGGCACAAATCTCCCGATGATCAGCTTTGAGGTTGCAACTACGTAGTGGGGCAGGTTTTGACTCACCCGCCCTAAAATCGTTGGGTAATTCACACCATCGGGAGTTTGTAAGCCTTGTGTTTAGTAAGAGACGCCAGGTGTCACCATGTCGTGGGGAGAAGGTTCTTCCAAAGCTCTAGAGAAGAGGCATAACACGATCACATCGCAGCAGCAGCTCGACGAATGACTCTCAGACGCCACTCCACAAAGGAATACAGCTCTACTCTTGCGGTTTTAGGACGAACGAGTTTGGCATTGGAGAGTCCTCGACCGATATTATCCTATGTTAGACCGGACCCGGCCTAAATTGTAACTTTCTGTGGGATTGTCTTGATTTGGTACCCCTAACCGCCACAGCGCTTCATAGGTCTTTGACGTTTTGTACTATGGATATACATTATACGGTGACAATATGGAAGATACAAATTGAATTTTGAACTCTGCTATCTAATTCTGTCTATCGTTTTCGTTTAGTTATCGTATCAAATGCGTCTGGGAACCCCTCACAAAAGGTGAATATTTCTCGCCGAATCCCCGTTTCCAGAGGAAGTAGTAGTTGCGGCGTTGTCACATTGAAAAATCCTTGCAGACGAACTCGAATAATACACTTTGAATTCAAGCTACGGACGCTCTTGAATGATGAGATTGGTTACGCTCGTTCAACTGATATTGACTGTGAATGGTGATGCCGAATTCGGCCACTTCGTCAGGAACAGGAAGCAGAAGAACAGAAACGTTGGGATCAAGAGCAGCACCAATGGGGGTAATAGAAATGGGAATAGGGTCTCAGATGGTGGGGAAGACATCTCTGACCTGCTTGGTGATCACTCCAACATATTCAAATGGCAATTGACTCCTGAAGAGATGTTTGCCGCTCTCGAGAGGCATGATGATCCTCCACCAGAACTTAATGTCACCGGTCCAATAGCTCCAAGCCCTCCAACTGTTCCACCTATGCCATCTATCATGCCATCCTTGTTTCCGCCATCAACCCCTGCACCGTCGCCTGCCGGGGGAAAACCGACGAATCTTCCACCGATTCCAGTTGTTCCAACAACGACCGCACCGCCCACTTTGACTCCTGGTAACAGCGCCTCTCCTTCAGCTCCATCGACTGATCTACCATCATTGAGTCCCTCCTTGCCAGATCCTGCGTCGGTTGCTCCTTCTGCATCCGATCCTGCGTCGGCCGCTCCTTCTGCATCAGATCCTGCGTCGGCTGCTCCTTCTGCACCAGATCCTGCGTCAGCCGCTCCATCAGCGCCAGACCCCAATACGGCACCCCCGACTGCGTCGAAACCCCCTTCGGCAGCTCCATCACCTGCCTCGGTGACGACATCTCCGACTGCGTCGAAACCCCCTTCGGCAGCTCCATCTGTGTCAGATCCTGGTTCGATGGCCCCATCCCAACAAGATCTATCCGCAGTCCCCTCAATGGGCACGACAGGCACACCTCCTCCGATGGCTCCAACCAGCAACGCCGCTGCTATTTCAGCCTTTTTGACTAGTACCCTTACCGACGATGGATCCCTCACTACACCAGCGACTCCTCAGTTTCGTGCGTACAACCGATTGTTGAGAACAAATCCTGATCTCGATCCCTCCAACCCAGACGATGCGTTGCAAATTACACAGATTTACACCTTGAACACGTTGTACTACGCTAGCGGTGGGGGTTCTGAGTGGACGGAGGAAACAAACTGGGTTAGCGATGGACCTATCTGCAATAATCCTCCAGATTCGAATTGGTTTGGAATTTCGTGCGACGACACTGCCACAGAGGTCACGGCTGTAGAACTGAGCCTGAATGAGCTCCTTGGAACTATCCCCAGCGAGATTCGTGGATTATCCAAGCTGCAAACCCTCGACCTCAGTTCAAACACCCTTTTTAACACTATTCCGAGCACTATTGGCGAGCTCACTACTCTGGGTAAGTTTCGGTTTCTGCATGTCCTAGAGTGCTGCAAGTCGTAGCTCATTTGTCCCTTTTCTCCAGAGGTACTCGATTTCAGGTCCAACGCGTTCGGGATTGACGAAGGCGACATCAGGCGTTCAGATGCCCTCCCGACATCAATCAGCAATCTATCCAATCTTCAAGTTTTAAGTCTGGGAAATAATGCCTTTCTCGGGCCTCTGCCTATCGATCTTTTCACTAGCATGCAAAGTCTGACGTTCTTGGCACTAGTGACAAACGAATTTAATGGGACAATTCCTACTTCAATCGGCAGCTTGACAGCTCTGGAATATTTTGATATATCAGACATTGCTTTGACTGGGCAGCTTCCTACAGAAATTGGTGGCTTGACAGCCCTGACTGACTTGAGAATTGCCCGATCAGATTTACGGACGACCCCTGACGGCTTGTGTAGTATTGCAGGTGCTCCTCCCTGTCTCGGTGGGCCTATTCCGACAGAATTTGGCAACCTGGTCAATTTGCGTACGTTTGCTGATTGACTAATTGTCGACTGCTGAGTTTGAAAAGCGTTCTAACTGATTGTTTCTGTTCCATCCACCACAGAGCGACTGTGGCTTTTCGAGAATTCCATCAATGGCACATTTCCCTCAGAACTTGGTCGCCTTTCCAACCTTCGTAGTATGGTTCTTCTGACAAACCAGCTACAAGGTGCCATACCCGCTGAAATCAGTGGAATGACGAGCCTTGGATTCCTGGATATTTCAGTCAACTTCTTCGGTCCAACTCTTCAGCAGGCTCTTTTCGAGCTGCCAGCCCTGGCAAGGTTGAACATTGAAATCAATGCGTTTCAATCGCTGCTACCAGATACGTACAATCTTCCGGCGATACAAGCACTGACCTTTCGGAGAAACGAGTTTTTCGGTCCGATTCCTTCAACGTTGGGCACTCTATCAACCTTGCAAACGTTGGTTCTTCGTGCGACAGCCTTGACGAGCTTTATGCCCACGGAGCTGTCTCAGCTGACCAATCTCTCTCTTCTGGACACGAGTCTAAATTTGATGTCGGGAGAAATACCTTCTGAGTTTGGCCTCATGACTGCGTTGACTACTTTGAGGGTTGAGATCACAAGGTTGTCTGGGGCCATCCCGCCGCAGCTCGCGAACTTGAGAAATCTTACTTCGCTAAGACTTTCACGCAATATGCTTTCGTCGACGATTCCATCAGAATTGGGACTGATGACTAACATGGTTGACTTGGAGTTGTATAACAATACGTTGGAGGGGACGATTCCGACCGAGTTGGCAGGAATGACGAGTTTAATGGAGATGGAACTTCGGGTCAATTCGTTGGAGGGAGCCGTCCCATCAGAGCTGGGTGCGATTCGTTCCCTTGACATACTGACCTTGGAAGCTAATCTTTTTACTGGGACTGTCCCAACGGATATCTGTGCCGTGTCCTTGAGCACGTTGACTGCGGATTGTCTGGGTGCGACCCCGCTCATCACGTGTACGTGCTGCACAGAATGTTTCTAGAGGCGAAAGTGCAGGTTGCTATTGTTTGTTCGCTGCACGGTTTGAGTGAACATCTAGGGGTTAGCAATTGGTAAAGTGTACAAGCTTTGAAGCTGTCTCGCTACAGTTTAGATGTAGCCTTTTAAATCTAGTTACAGACGATCTGCGTTAGGCAGTTTACATACTGTAGTAAAGGTACGTGTAGCTTGTGGGTTACGAGTAGTTTGGTACACACATACAAGTAAGTGCCTACGTATATTGAAGCTGAAATACCCCACTAGAGGTGAGAACTACAGGAGACACTGTGAACATTTGGAGGTCATAGGTCAAAGACTTCGGCGAGATGCCGAGTGTTGACAAGACTAATTTATTTGCAGCGAAGTTGCTTTTGTGAGAAAAATGTGCTGGACAACTTTTGTTTCGACGACAAAATAGTACTATTGGAAAACTTGGTTATGTAGGTATTAATACCCGAATAAAAGTGTAAGTATCATGGGTATTAATAGTGACTAGCTGCCCTAAATAAAAGTCGTCGCGTCCGAAAACTTGTTCACACGACCCTCTCTTCTTAGATGGATACTCGGATATGATTTTATTCAAATCTATATATCAAAATAGAAAGATCGAGCAGCCAAATAGTAAGTTCATCCATCCAAAAAAGAAAAGTGGCGGAGGGAGCCAAACTAAACTGGAAGGAGAATTTCTCGTGACCTTGTTCCTACACATCACTTGGCAACCAAGAGCGGCCAAGGTACCAAAGAGAGAGAGAGGCGCTGTTTTAAAGGACGCCACCAGAGCACTTTCAATATGAGGTTGATTCAGGCACTGGTTCTCGCTCTCCTGAACGCTTCTAGTGTTGCCCACGATGAGGATCGTTTCCAGAAAACCATAGAGACCAGGAGAGGGAAACACGAGATCCTCAGATCACGAATGATGGAGGTTACCGCTGAAGAAACAGAGTTGGTGGAGATTGAACGCGGTCATGCTGGGGATGATCCTCCGGAAAGAAACGTGTTTGCCAGGCCCTCTGCGCCAGTGAGTGCTGCTCCGAGCTCGTTGCCCTTAACGGGGTCTCCAAGTGCCACCCCCTCGGGCAGTCCGACTCCCAGTAGCGCAGCTCCGGTGGCGACATCACCCCCAACCGTTGTCCCTAGTTTGACCCCCACTATAATCCCGAGCGCAGCTCCAGTGGCTGCGGCCCCAAGTGCTGGCCCTAGTTCACTTCCCAGTACAACTCCGAGCGCAGCTCCGTTGGACACTGGGGTCCCATCACTCCTTCCGAGTGTTGGTCCATCTCTGCTTCCGAGTGTTGGTCCATCTCTTGGCGAGTCGAGTGCCGCACCATCGGGCACGGCAACGAGCTCAATCGGCGGCGTTCTGCTGTTCCATCCAGAACCTTTCGCAACCTTGCTAGCCATGATTAATGCCTTGGATCCTGCCGCATCAACAGCCTTGCTTCAGGGCACAGATCCACCAGTCCCATTTACACTGTTTGCACCCACTGATCTCGCCTTTCAAGCTTTGGGGGCCAACGATCAGAGCTACTTTACGGAATTGTATCAGAACCCAATCTGGGAGAACCACTTGAATTGTTTCATTTCCTATCAAACCCTGTTCAACACGACTCTTCTAACAAGCAGTTTCGTGAACGACCAAGCAGTCCCCACGGTTAATGGCGCTGAAGTTGTGTTGGGTACTAATCCACCTTCTGTCAACTTTATTCCCATTGCCGACCCAGATCAGCTTGCCACGAATGGTGTGGTTCACGTTATTTCGCAAGAGCCGGTGCAACTCCCGTGCACCAGTGAGTCCATCTGGGAGCAAGGGGTAGCGTCACGCGAGCTATTGACTCTCTTTGGCCTTCTCCAGGCGGCGGGGCTCGAGCTCATCTTGGAAAACAACCGACCTCTGACGCTCTTTGCGCCTACCGAAGCAGCGTTTCAAAGTCTCCCAATTGACACCCTGCTCTTTCTCATTGATCCTGCCAACGCTGCTGAACTGGAATCAGTCATGAGGTATCACATTCTGCTTGAACTGGCATTCCTTGGTAATGAAACAGTGACGACGCCCTACAATACCATCAACGGAAATCCGATTACTGTTACTCCCGTCCCAGCATCCGACGGTGGTGGCGCACTGACCTTTACAGTGCAGGGAGGAACCGATGGCAACATTGCGAATGTTATTCCAGCTGGGACTAATATTCTGGCCAAGAATGGGGTGATTCAACTCATCGACCAGGTGCTTCTCCCTCCTGGATTTTCGACTGGTGTGCCAACAGCACCAGTGACAGGCGCACCCGTTGCTACCACTGCGGCTCCTGGCACTGTTGCACCAGGGACGATAGCTCCTATTGCAGGAACAATGGCCCCAGGGACGGTAGCTCCTATTGTGGGAACGATGGCCCCTGGAACTGTCGCACCGGGTACTATTGCTCCTATTGCAGGAACAATAGCCCCTGGGACGATAGCTCCTATTGCAGGAACGATGGCCCCTGGGACTGTCGCACCGGGTATTTCAGTAGCGCCTGTTACTATTGCTCCTATTGCAGGAACGATGGCCCCTGGAACTGTCGCGCCGGGTACTATTGCTCCTATTGCAGGAACGGTGGCCCCTGGAACTGTCGCACCGGGTATTTCAGTAGCGCCCGTTACTATTGCTCCTATTGCAGGAACGATGGCCCCTGGGACTGTGGCACCGGCAGGCATTGGCTCCATCGCGCCAAATACTCCGTCGCCGATTGCAGGAAGTCTCGCTCCCAACACGATTGCCCCAGTGGGTGACGTAACTGGAGCTCCTACGACGTTGGCACCAGCAAGTGTCACGGCTCCAAGTGCTTCCTCATCTCCAAGTACGAGTAGAGGGATCGGCCCTATAGCTCCTGTCGCTCCCAACACGATCGCTCCAGTGGGCGATACAACTGCAGCTCCTGTGACGCCGGCTCCAGTGACGCCGGCTCCAGTGATTGTGACACCTACAGCTCCGAACACGATCGCTCCGGTGGGTGACACAACCATAGCTCCTGCTACAGCGGCTCCAGTGGGTGGCACAACTGCAGGTCCCACAGATCCGATAGCTCCAACAGCTGAAGGCAATCGTGACGACGTTTTCGCCTTTGTGAGGTCAATTCTAACAGACGATAGCGCGCTGACTACACCGGGGACGGTACAGAATTTTGCTGTCGAAACTCTGCTCATAACAAACCCAGATCTGGACCCGGCTGACCCAGCTGACCAAGTGATAATTTCACAGACCTATGCACTCAACACACTGTTTTTCGCTACCAACTTTACCGGTTGGACTAATGCTGACGGTTGGTTTCTTGGGCCCTTCTGTTCCGAAGAAGGAAATTGGTTCGGCGTCACTTGTGCTGAGGGCGACCTTACACGGGTTACTGAGGTTGTTCTCAACCAAAATGGATTGAGCGGTTTCATTCCCAGCGAAATCAGAGGCCTCGCGTCCTTGGAACGATTGGAGTTGGCTAATAGCGAAACTGGCACTTCCTTCCTAACGGGGGAAATCCCTTCGACGATAGGAGAAATGGTCAACCTTCAGGTTATCAACCTCAGCACCAACTCTTTGGGGTTTGTCTTTCCACCTGAGGAAGGCGCGCAGCCCGTTCCTGTGACAAACGCAATCCCAACTGAGATAGTCAACCTGCAATCCTTGAGAAGCTTCAAAGTTGAAAACAACTTCATCTTCCAACCCCTTTCTTTCGAACTTTTCATCCCTTTGCCTGTTTTGGATGAGTTGAACTTGGCAATCAATATTCTCACAGGTACTGTTCCAACTCAGATCGGCAACTTGCCAGCTTCACTGACAACCCTGAACTTAGACAGCAATCGCTATGTTGGCACGATCCCCACGGAGCTTGGCAACTTGGTCAATCTTCGCTCTTTGAGAATATCAAGATCCGATTCGTCGCCAGAACCTGCTGGCATCTGCCCTGCATCAGAGGATGACCCTAGTCAGGAGTCTTGTCTGGGTGGTCCAATTCCCTCCGAGATCGGAAACCTTGTTAATTTGCAGGAGCTCTGGCTTTTTGCTAATTCACTGGACTCAGCAATTCCCTCCGAGATTGGAAATTGTGCTGCGCTATCGACACTCGTCCTGTTTGCCAACGAACTGTCATCCCTCGTGCCATCAGAGATTGGAGGCCTCGCCTCGTTAGAGACACTCGATTTGGCCACGAACTTTTTGGGGCCGACTCTAACTTCGGAGATCTTTAATCTTCCGCCGTTGATAAACTTGAACCTCGGCTTCAATGTCTTCAACGTTACCAAATTGCCGGAGACTTACAATTTGCCGAATCTACAAGTACTGCGGCTTGATCGTAACGGATTGACAGGGACCCTTCCAATTGCGCTAACAACGCTTTCGAACCTACAAATCCTTGACCTCGGATCCAACTTTTTCACAGGAGTGATTCCGACTGAATTCGGATCTTTTCAACAGATGCAAAACTTGGTGTTGGAGATCAACGCACTCAATGGGACAGTCCCAACTGAGCTTGGCAACATAGGCGTGAGCATGCAGCAACTTGAGATTGCAGCTAACGGCTTTACTGGGACCATCCCTACTGAATTGGGCCTCCTGACCAACTTACAAGATTTGGAACTGACAAACAATGGGTTGGTTGGAACAATCCCTACAGAATTGGGTGGATTGGTGGCCCTGTTGGAGTTGGAACTAGATCTCAATGCACTCACAGGTACAATCCCAACAGAACTTGGCCAGCTGGTGGCGCTAACAAGAATACGTGTGGAGTTTACTACCTTGACGGGCGCCATGCCGGATGAAGTGTGTGCCCTGGCGCCTCCGCCCGGCAACCTCACCGAAGGCAACCTCACCGAAATCGTGTCGGACTGTGGCGGCGACGCTCCAGAGCTTACATGTGCATGCTGTACAGCATGTCAGCCAGCCCCTACTCGGTAATAACCTTCATACAAACAGTAAAATAAGTCTATCGGTTGTACAGTACGCGTGCTGAGAGTGCAGGTTAGTTAGGTTAATCCCACGGTGACCCGCCACCCAATTGGATGACTCTGTTGAACTACTTTATACTTTCTGATTGAAAAGCTACCAGAAGCATTGGTGGAAATTTATAGATTTTGATTGGGGGGGGTATCGATGCCGAGTAGAGTGTAAGCTTGATGAGTAGGCTTGGACTGCAGCTATGTAAAGCTTGGCGAACGACAGTTGCTAGGCCACCCAGTCTTGTACAAGCACTTTTGCTCCTAGCCAGCCTGCTTTACGAAAATCCTGCGAGGATGTGGGGTCGGTAACATTACGAGCAACCATACACAGTACAGTAGAACGGGACATTTGCGGATGCCTCAGAAATTCACGAGCCAAATCTTTTAGCTCACAAAATTGGCAAGATCGACCAAAAGTGTCATAGTAAGCCACAAAACCACTGTAAATAGAATCTAAATGTAAAATTTGGGTCTTCGAGGACACATTGGCAAGACTTAGCGCCATGGAACCACATCACCTACTAATATAACAGAGAAGCGAAGACTTTCGACGCGCTCCAACAGGGTGAACAATCACAGCAGCATCAATTTGGAACTAACCACTTAGGATCATCGAGACTGATACGCTTAGTTGGGGGAATAGACAATACACAATTCACTCGACAATATGAGAAAGGTTGCGGTCTTCTTCCTTTTATGTGCTGTTTCTGTTGATGTCGATGGTCTCGACTTCAAGCGAAACGCTTTTCGGGACTCTCTGAAGGACAGAGTTAAAGAACGTTGGGGTATTACTAAGAACGAGACGGACCAAGCAATAATAGATCGTGGACACGCTCCTGGTCCAGTTGAGAGGAATGTGACATCCAATGTCATGATAAGGCCAACATCATCACCTGGGCTTCCGTCGACGTTCCCATCCGTGATGCC
This sequence comes from Herpochondria borealis, assembly GCA_032274145.1. Classification (NCBI taxonomy): domain Eukaryota; phylum Rhodophyta; class Florideophyceae; order Ceramiales; family Ceramiaceae; genus Herpochondria; species Herpochondria borealis. The sequence goes on along the minus strand of JAVCKV010522145.1, from coordinate 18,191 downwards.
TTCGGATCTCCCATCGATCATTCCCTCAATGCGTCCTAGTATTACCCCGAGTCAGCTACCGTCAGCGACGCCCTCAACGTCAGCGCCTACACAGACTGGAGGTGTTCCTGTCAATCTGCCTCCAATCCCTTTGTTCCCCACATCTACTCCTCCCCCAACTCCATCTGGAGGACAACCAGTGACCCTGCCTCCTATTCCACTCTTTCCGACTGGAACACAGCCGCCCATCGCACCTACAACGGGAGCCCCCACTACGCTATCCCCCGTCACGAACTCACCGAACCAGCTACCTCCTATACCCATCTTTCCAAGCGGCACAGAGCCACCTGTTGAAGGACCCACTGTACCTCCAAGCCCAACAGTGCCACCCGTTGACGGTCCAACGGTGCCTCCGGTTCCAACGACACCTCCTGTTGACGGCCCAACGGCACCTCCAAACGATGCACCCACTGATCCTCCAGAACCGGCAAGTACATCACCTACTGGCGCCGGAGGAATCACGATCGAAGAGTTTTTGACGCTGAGTCTTACAGACGACGGGACTCTTCAGGCAGAGGGGACTCCTCAGAATCAAGCCTTCAATCAACTTATATTGACAAACCCGGACCTGGACCCCAACGTTCCTGCGGATCAGAACGAAATCATGCAACGATACTCTCTCAACACCTTGTACTTCTCGTCGGGCGGCTCCAACTGGGCTGCGAGTGGAAATTGGACGACAGCGCAGTTACCCTGCGGCGAAACACCATGGTTTGGACTCACGTGTGGTGGCAATCCGGGCCCAGTGGCAGAGATAAATCTGCGGGAAAATTTGATGGTGGGGACCATTCCCAGTGAAATGTGGGCACTCTCCGATCTTCGTACGTAATAATTGTGCTGTATCCTTGTCCTTGTGTGTGAAAGCAATGAACCTTGCGCGCTGACACTTGTGTACCTACCTCCGCTTTTTACAGTTGTTATGGATCTGGGGAATCAGGGTCCTGCGGGCTTCCTCTTCGGCGCACTTCCGACAACGATTGGTCTGATGACTACACTTCAATCCATTGTTCTAGATGAAAACTTCTTTGGCGCCCAACGAGATACCGATGATCCCAATGGCGGTCTGGAACGAGTTTTAAATGCCCTTCCAACTGAAATTGGACTGTTGACCAGCTTGGTTCAGCTCAATATGCGACGCAACTTTCTCTTTGGTCTAGTGCCGTTCGATAGATTTGTTAGTCTCCCAAATCTCAGTAAGTGGGACGTTTCAAACGTCCTTTCGTCAGCAATGAATATACCTGGACTCCACTGTATCTCACAAATGAATCTTTTCATTACAGATCGCCTCAACTTGCGAGAAAATTTTTACGATGGTCAGATTCCGTCTACAATAGGTGATCTTCCCCAGACTTTGGCTTTTCTGGATCTTTCTGCCAACCAATTGACAGGCACGATACCAACGGAGGCTGGAAGATTGTTACAGCTGACCGACTTGCGTCTTGCACTCTCGGATAGATCCCCCACACCAGATGGATTCTGCCGTGTCGCCAGCAATCCCTTAGGATGCCTCTCAGGAACCATCCCCACCGAACTGGGGCTCTTGGTCAACTTGAGGTCATTGTGGTTGTTCTCAAACAACCTGACAGGGATGCTGCCAACGCAAATTAGTAACTTGGTGTCCCTGGAAGAGTTGTTCTTGGACAAAAACGTAATCTCAGGACCTGTTCCAACATTGCCGGGCGCGTTAGGTGAGTGTGTGTTGCCAGAATGCTACTGCCATTGTTGTGTATTGCTTGCTCAAGCCCGTTCCTCTTCACACAGTCAATATTGATTTGTCCACAAATTTTTTTGGACCAGACTTGCCGACTCAACTGTTTCAAATGCCCACAATTAAGTTCTTATCACTGGGTGTCAACACCTTCGTGGACGAATTTCCACAAACCTTCAATTTGCCAGTCGTAGAAACCATCATTTTACGACAAAACAACCTTACGACCGTATTGCCAACGACTCTGGGGAACCTAACAACACTGCAACGGCTCGATATCTCATTTCTGCTCCTCACTGGGACTATTCCGACAGAGGTTGGATCTATGGAGGCTTTGATTGGATTTGATTGCCAAGCCAACGTCATGATCAACGGGACCATACCAGTGGAATTTAGTTTCTTGCCAAATTTGCAACTGCTCAATCTGAATTTCAATTCCTTGAGGGGTACTCTTCCACTTGAGATTGTCTTTGTTCAATCATTGGTCCTATTAGACTTTGGATTCAATTTTCTGACAGGTAAGAAGAAGGCGCACCATCATGGCCTCATGCATTGCTGTATCAGAGACCTTGGCAAGAGCAAGGTTGGTTTCAGACCCTTATTCTCATTGTTTGCCCTGCGCTCTCCCTCTCAATTTATTTCATTCAGGCACCATTCCTACCAATTATGGTACCTTCCCTCTCCTACAAGTGTTTGATTTGCGAGGCAATGTATTACAGGGTTCCATCCCTACGGAGTTGGGGCAACTGACAGTATTGCAGGAAATACACCTCAACGTCAATCAGTTGGCAGGTCCGATACCGACCGAGTTTGGAGCCATGCCGCAGCTGTTTGATTTCGAACTCAGCAACAATACGCTGACTGGGCCGATACCCAGTGAAATTGGGCTCTTGACTGCCTTGATTCGATTCGATGCGTCAATCAATTTGTTAACATCGACGATACCAGTGACGTTGTCCCAATTGCCATCTTTGCGTACGTCTTTGCATCATCATCATCATCGTGCTTGTGTTGTTTTATGTGTTGTTCTATGAAAAGAAAAATGCGCATACCTGTTCCTAACGTCATTCATCTGTTCTTAACCTCATTCATCTTGCCAATCATCTCGTTCATACATACAGGCTTTTTAGAACTGGCTCAAAATGAAATTACTGGAACAGCTCCAGCTGAAGTGTGCGCGCTCACTCCACAACCATTGGGTAATTTTACAGCAGATTGCGCGCCACCAACTCCGCAAGTCGAATGTGCGTGTTGTCAGTGTATGTAGAACAAAAGCAAGTTTGGGGGGATGGGGCAATATTAGCGTAATGGGAAAACTCGGGAGTATATGTCTCGGCGGGATAGAGATTGAGCGGCAGGCTCTAAACTACGTGAGTACGCGGATATTTAAGAACTCTAGAGAACCTCAACGTATCATCCCTCCTGTCGTGCAAGAGGCCACCACCGCGAGCACGTCAACTCCAAGGAAAACTTTGAAACTGCTGAGCGGTGTGTGTGTCGGGCGCTCGCACCGTTCAGTCATCGCACCTGCCCACGATGAATTCATTCAGAAATGCCTAAACTTGAAAATCGCATACATAGTTTTACGTGTCAAGAAATCTGTCCTAAAAAGACTTGACGGATGGAGGAGGACATTATGCGTCTCCCGAAGACTGGGAGAGCCTCCAACGGAATTCAAAACAAACCCAGTTGCTGGTCTCCGTGCGCGGTTGGCTACTGGTTCAGGGGACAGCTTGCTGCAGCCTACACTCGAATAGATCCACAATATCACATCTTGTGCTATCATCATATCTTCAAAGTTTACCACTGCAATCGATCCGATCTAAGTAGGTTCTCAACATAATCTCAACAACATACTCGCTGGTACTGCCAAAAGAAACTGTGGTGTACTCCTACAACAGTATCAAGTACTGTAGCTCGATTTCCGTAGGTGGAATTATCCCTACGGCACACGCAAACTACTTGGCAGAGAGTCCGCAGAGAGACAGAGAGAGCCCAACTGACCTTGGTCGTCGTCATTTGTGTATATCGGTAGTAGAGCTCTATTATTCGAGCAGTTGCTGTGATATTTCAATGAGCAACTGGTCGACGCAAATGTCAAATCCAATGGGTATGCGAGAATCTGTGCTCTTTTCGTTGCACCAATCAAGTCTAGCACTCCCAGAGAGCCGTAATCGATGCAAGGGCAAGGAACTTTCGTCGTTGTTGTTGTTTTTCAGTATTGGCGGTATGGATGCCCAAATCGCCTTGATGGATGGAGTCCACAACAAGGAAAGCTGCGAAAAGTCAATGCCGCCGCTTTGACCAACAAGACGACCCCATCCAGACACCTCAAAGGCGCTCTCCTCGCTCTCTTGAATCGAGATTCGTTCTCCCTCTTCTACTTCATCACCGACTAGCTTAATCACGGCTGGTTCAGCCTTTAGATTCCATACGGATTCACACAATACTTGGGCTTTCGGCTTGTCCACGTACAGGTTGGCTCCATATTGTCCCACCATGAGTCCTCCAATGGGATGAAGCTGTAGGCCAACACCACCTAGCTTGACAAACTCATGATAGGGTCCAACAGGCGACTCATCGTATTCCAACACCACTGTTCCTCCTACGGTCCACCCAAAGAGGTTGGGGACAAATACTTGCTCTGGTATTTTGGATTCCTCCAGTCGCACCAATGCAGCTCGAAAGATGCAACGACCGGTAAACTTCCAAGGATATTCCATGTCATTTGGTTGATTGACGTAGGATAATTTCGAGTCAGTCGTCGTAGTGGAACTGCGAAAGGATGCAAATGGCTGCTGATTGAACCAAGCTTCTGAGTCCTGAACTCCCGCGAAGAGTACCAACAGTATCGAAAGAAAGAACGATGGGCCACTCATTTTCTTCTAATGAGCAAATACAACAAAAAGAAAGAGTCGGATAGCTGTGTGTGTGTGTGATTGATGCAGCAACAACAACTAAACTCAAGAGTGAGTGAGTTAGTCCATGGCACCGACGTCATTGGCATTGCGTCATTGCGCCACTGTTACAATATTGTGAGATACAGTACCCGGTAGGAAGCTGACGGTACCGCTAACTAGCGCGAAGCGCGCACTTTGAGTTGCTCTTTCTATTGGGGTAGCTATTAGTATGTAGCTTGGTTCCCTGGATCTCTCTCCTAGGACAGCGTCTCGGAACGTAGGGCCCAACTCCGAGGATGGAAGCAGCGTTGAGAAGCATATAAGAACATCTGGCTTGCCCTTTACTCTCTGATTGCAACCAACCTTGACAATCGATCTTTCTGCCTCCGATAGAAACTGCACAGACTAGCTACCAGCCATGGAAGCAAGCAAGCACTATCTTGGATGGTACTTCTTGGAAAATTCCCTGCTTAGAAGCACATAAATTCTTCCACCTCCTTCAGGTAAGCATATAGCTCCTCTCGCATTGCGGAAAGGATGGGCTCCTCACGATCTTGCTTTAACACGTAATTCGTTTCCAATAACCGTTTCATTGCATCTTCTGAATGATATTCAGAATGGCTCGAGAGGTACTTGGCCGTAAAGGTCAGCATGTGAGCATGAACGCGTTCTTTGGCGCCTTGTTGTTTGAACAAGATGTTCCACATGGCGGGGTCTGGAGTCCCTCTAGCAATGGAAACATGAGACTCGTTACGAACCGATCCACAAAGAATACGACAAGAGGCTTGTCAAGCTCACTGTTGCTGAGTCCGGTATCCTCTTTAACTTTTAACTTTTTCGCTTGGTTCCTGCACAGCTTCTTGTGAGCCTTTCGATGAGCCACCTGACATTCTCGTCCGCAGTAAGACACGAGCTGGCAGCCAGCGCACCTCTTGAGAGAGTCGTTTTGTTTGCTGCAAGAGGCACACACCATTAAATTGCCATCACTCATCCTTTCGATTGATTCAATGCGCTCTGTATCTTTGCGGTGGACAGGATGGGTTGGAATGCGGCGGTGAGGTGATGGCATCACCTGTTCGGCGTCATTGTCATGCATGCAACAACACCGACAGTAGAACCAAACAGTACCAGTAGAATTTGGACGATCAAGACAGCAACCAGCAGAATAGTTCCATCAAACACTCTATTGATAGTTTCCCGTTTCAGTTTATGAGCGTCTAATGGTTTCTCACTGGAGGGCATGAATTAATCTGAGCTTCTATGTGGGACCATAGCTTCTGTTGGGTTAGGGTGCAGCTTTACACGGCCTTCCTTATAGGCAATGCTGCCGTCACTGATGCACCAAGAAGTTCTGACTGGACTTTACTTGTTGCAAAGGCACTTTCATCGTCCACTTTGTTCGAGACTGGCAAGATGAGTCTGGTTGAAAAGCTTGGCGACAAGGTTTGGAAAATCCTCAAGGACAAATACTTGTGGCACTACCGGCCGTGCTCACATTGGGCTCGAATACTCGTATGCATTTGTCGATCAAACGCTTCCTGTAGTTCTTGATTGTCCAAATCACAGCCCACTACCAGTCTACTACCGTCAAGTGGTTGCTAGAACGATCACGAATAGACCTGCTCTACTTGTGAATCTCATCATAAAGTCATATCCAGATCTGATCGTGATCGCCCGTACGACCCATAGCACAGTAGAAAGGTACGTACTTGTACGCTACTGTGATACGACGAACTATTGCCAGAATTTAGGTCTGTAGCATTACAGACCCCAAGAGACAAAAGAATCTCACAAAAATACTTGACACCCTCTCTAGAGAGAAGCTCATCTTGGCTTGAACGTCCAAGCTTACCACCCGAAGATCCCCTTTGGCTGCACCTGACCATCTACCGCAATGGCACGTTCGAAGAAGAACCGAAAAGTGCACAAGTCAGCGCCAGCGGCACAAATCCCATGGCTGCAGCAGCAGCAACACTGCTGCTAGTAGGAATAAGACTGGAGTGGTGGCGACAGGAGGCTCAATGCCAAAAGGGTCATTCCAAATCATCAAGCAGGAGAGCATCAAAGGAAGCGATGATGTCGGAAATTATTACGACTCTCACGATGAACTGATGGGGGAACAGAATCAGCAGCGAGAAGCCTGGTCCGCCGCTACCAGTGCCTGGTGGGATGGGGGTGGATACGGTGGAACCACGGACGATGAAATCATGGTGGGTGATGGCGGGAGCGAGCAAGATGGCAAGGAAGGACTGATCTTTCTCGATCGTTTGCTGCTATTGAATACTACTGCAACTACTAATACTCAACGTAGTAGAACTGTGAATGCTATTGACGTCGGGGCTGGGGTGGGGCGAGTGACCAAACTGGTGCTCCTCAAGCGATTCGATACGGTCCGCCTCATTGAGCCCAACGCTGCGTTTTCCAAGCGGAGCAAAGCGTACCTTGGGCGTAAACGATCTGACCGATGTAACTTCACATGTTGTAAACTTGAAAATGTGACTTTGGACGACTTTGAAACCTGGGGGCTTGGAACAAGAGGATCCAAGAAAAGCAAAATATGCAGCGGTGGTAATAGTAGCGGAGGTGCCGATCTTATCTGGGTTCAGTGGACATTACAATATATGACGGATGACGATGCAATTCAAGCGCTTATCACTCTGGCAGGTGGACTGGTTGCTGCTACGGGCTATCTGGTGGTGAAAGAAAATCGACCTTTTGGCTGTGCACGTTCCGATCGTTTTCAGATGGATACTCCCGTAGAGAGCGGGCGCTTGGATATAACACGGCCGGACAACCACCATCGATTTCTGTTTCAGCGAGCCGGGCTCAAGGTACTGATGATGGAACAAGGGGACGAGACAAATACGTATGCGGTGAGGCAGGAAGAATAGGAGCGATAACGAAGACGTACTGTAGTTGCCAAGCGCGGGAACCGGCGATTTCTAGACTTGCTGAAAGGAACCTCGGCTTCCCGTGCGTCTTACTTTGCTTGACCGTACTCTCTAGCTACTTTACTATTGTACTACTAGCTAAGCCAGGTGTGTTTCGTGTTCAGATTCAACTTTAACCCTAAAACTACATGGTTGAGTCGAAAATTCGCGCCCCGCCGTTCGACCCATAGCACAGTATGTAGACGCACTTGTACGCTACTGTAATACGACAAACTGTTGCTAAGAAGGAGTAGCATTACAATATTGCCTCTACAGTATCTCCTCATCATTTACTATTTCCATTGGAAGAATATCATGCCAAAAGAAAGCAAGTCTTCGAAGCCAGATCGCGAAGCTGACCAAGAAGGATGCAGAGAAGTACGCCTCTAAATTCATCTAGAATGGTTTTGAAGCTGCCGAACTCCTCCGCGATGTTCTTTATATCTCCATCCTAAAGTGCTAACCGGGAAGCTTGAACTGAAGCTTGGCCATTGGTTCGAGTGATTTGTGAAGGCGCACTGCAGTCCACGCAAAGGACGGTTTGCGTACTACATGCGCCATGTAGAGCTCTGGGATTGATTTGGCTCTTATTGTCTAAGAACCATCTGGCTGTATGTGTATGTATGACCAACTCTTACATGTACGCTAGATGCTTGGATAGAGTATATACCTATACCAATAGGTCAGGTGTTGCCCTTCTGGACATTGTCACTTAGTCTTAGTACAAGGAAGTATATTGCAGTTACTTACTTCTATGAGGAGCGCCGGTGACAACAAATAAACTACGACTCTATATTCTAGCTACTCTAAATATTGTCTACAGAACAGTATCATAGTTATTGATTCATTCTCAGAAGTCAGTCGCACGACTAAAGGTGTCACAGAGCCGGCACCCTTGAATACTTGTGTTGAAGAGCAACAATGTAGTACGAGGTGAACATCATTCTCGCCTCCTGACTGCTGACGACAAAACAGCACATGCGTGTTAGCTCGTAGGGACCTCCTCTCTCTGCTCAGGAGGCATCGCGGTGGCGTGGCGTATTCTGTAGAACTAGACCGAGGGCTGCCATTATATAATAGTACAGTGTAGCCGTGATAGAATGGAATCATACTTCCACAATGGAGCAGGCACACAGTACAGTGCCACAGTATCGACGGTACGAGTATGTAAGTAATTTATCGGAGCTTGGCAGCCCTTATCCTTTTCGCTTTGCGTTGTCAATCTGAACTCTAAGCTACGAACCCACCTGTTGTAATATAGGAAACAATCGCTGTGCGCGGTGATGAGCAACACACATTATAAATACCGACAATGGGCGGGGTAGCGAACGATCGATTGGGCTGCCGCCGCGTTGTGCACCGGTCTTGGTTTGCGTTGGCACGCATCGCACGACTCAATCCTCCAAATTTTCATCAAATCAGCCAGCACACAACAAGTTCGAAGTAAGTAGTTAGTCTCGACAGCTCTAGCTCCATCAGCTTGATCACCATCATGGCATCCCGCTTCTTCTTCATCTTGTTTGTCTACTTGACGACGACGACGAGCGCCATGGATTTCCGTGCGAGACGCGCCTTGTTGGAACAACGCTTTCTCATTTCCCAACAAGATGATACTCTTTGCATTACCGCTCCATCTCGTGTGGGCAAAAGCTTGACGCTACAAAAGTGTGACTTTACCAATCGACCTCGAAATCAACTGTGGCGACAAGATGATTATGAATTCATCAATGATGGTAGTGTGAGCGATTCTTCTCAGTCGTATTGCATCATGGTTGGGACGACGGATGATATCTTTGATGGCGTTCGAATTCGAATGGGAGAGTGCAAGCAGAAAACAACAGAGTTTGTGTTGGACAACAAAAGTGGTAGTGGTGCTCTTCAAATCTTGGGCAGTCAATTATGCTTGACAAGTCAAGGAAACACGGCTCAAGTTGGGGACAATATCATTGCCAAGAAATGTCGCAACAACCGCTCTGACTTTCAATGGGCCTTTTCGTCCAATCTGGATACAAGCCTTGGAGGAACTCTGTATGAACTGTACGCTGGTGACGGCTTTTGTGTGCAACCCAAAGATGGAGTAGCAACTTCTGGCAACAGTGTCGTTCTACGACCTTGTCCAGATCGTAGCCCCAACCTGGCATGGTACATTCCCTCCCCCAGCAATTCTTTACAAAACGATGACGACGACATTGTCAGCTTTTCGTCTGCCATTGATGTCAACTACTGTCTGCAAGCCGGATATAGTAGTGCACCACCACGTGATGGAACCAAGATGCGTCTTTTGCCATGTGATGCGACAGAACCACTGCAACAGTTTTACTGGTACATGAGGGAAGCTCCAATTCAGTTGGCGAACAATAATCGGGACTTGTGCATGGTGGTACAAGGTGGCAGAACTTCTTTGGAAGATGGGGATGCTCTCATTATGAAGAAATGTGCTGTCCGAAACGACGAGTGGAGTGGTGATAATCTCAGTGATTAATAAGTGTTACTACAGTAGTAATAGAATACTAGGATGACGAAAGAGACACACTGCTCTCTGGATCAATGAATAAATGGTGCACTGCCTGTTAGTTTGATTTACAATATAGTATTTTTTAAAGGATCAAGTAGTATGTAGTAGTGTGCATGCCATCTTTGCTTGCTTGCATAGTGAGGATGAAGCAAAGTGCCATCGTTTGCTTGCTTGCACAACATTTTTCTATTCATTCATTCACAGACGGCGACCGTGACTTGGTGCCTCCTTCTTCCTTGGGAGCACGCGTTGATACATAATCCAGTAAATCAATGCGTGTGACAATACCACTCACGACACTGCGCGTCACGACACTTCCACCACCACCGGTAGTGGAGGTTGTCGTGACTGAATCGGTATCCTCCTTGGGAGGACTAGCAGTAGGCGCTCCTCCTGTAAAACAGCGTTGTTCCGTGACAATGAGTGCATAGGGTTCCCAATCCAAAGCTTGCGCCAAATCCGCCAGAGAATGATTCAATCCAATCTTGCGAAAGGTCTTGTAAATCACTCCCGCATCTTCCACCGTCGTGTCGGGTTCTGCTCGACCCCCCAAGAGTGCCGACGTCATGTTGCCCTCCGTCACGACCCCCACCACGACGGAATTGTCGGCAATGACGGGTACCATGTCAAAGCCTTCTTCCTTGAGCAAGGCAATGGCATCCTTGCACGTGACATTGGAGGTAATGGTGAGTGGCGTCGACAGGAGGGGCAAATCACAGACGCGTCGATCGGCCCACCAAGCCTGTCCGCGTTTCTTGGGTTGAATGACATCGTGATCGACAAAACCATGATCGACCATCCAATCGTCCGAGAGTGCCTTGGTCATGTAATTGCGCACCGAGTCGGGCAAAATGACAACGACTGTTTGATCTGCTGGCAACGTGGCGGCATATTTCAAGGCACAACTCACGGCGGCACCACAGGAACCACCGCAGAGCAGTCCTTCTTCTCGAATGAGTTTGCGCATCATGACGAGGGATTCCAAATCATTGCACTTCATCCATTCGTCCACAAGTGTGCGGTCGAGTACTTGAGGTACAAAATCATAGCCAATGCCTTCGACTTGATAGGGACAGAGACGCTTCTCATCATTCAATCGATCTGGCACTGCCAAAATACTGCCCTGTGGATCCACCCCCACCACTTTAAGATTTGGATTGTACTTTTTGAGTCCCCGTGCCAGTCCTGTAATGGTCCCACCTGTTCCAGCACCAGCGACCAAGACATCAATCTTTCCACCCGTTTGTCTCCAAATCTCTTGTGCCGTCCCTTCTTCGTGCGCCAGTGGATTGGACGGATTGGCGTATTGATCCAAAATGTGAGAATTTGGAATTTCCTGTTGCAACCGTCGGGCGACGCTAATGTGAGAATCGGGAGCATCGTAGGCCGCTTCCGTCGGTGTTCTGACAATTTCCGCCCCCAGCGCTTTCAACACATCGACTTTTTCTTTGCTCATTTTCTCGGGCATGGTGATGATGCATCGATATCCTTTGGTCGCTGCCGCCAACGCAATTCCAATGCCAGTGTTTCCAGACGTTGGTTCAATCAACGTGTCACCCTTTTGAATCAATCCAGCCTGTTCGGCATCGAGCACCATGCGTTTGCCAATGCGATCCTTGACGGAACCACCCGCGTTGAAGAATTCACACTTGGCAAGGACTGTGCATTTCACACCCGACGCGACCTTGTTCAGTCGAATGAGAGGAGTATTGCCAATCGCATCGAGAATCGAGTCGCACACTTTCGACGAAACATTGTCAGAAGTAGAGGAGGAGGAGGCGTCACAAGGAGAGGAGGACTTGAGCTTTTTGTTGGGAGGAGGAGGCATTGTAGTAGTAGCAGGTAGTAGTTCTTCTTCTTGCAGTCGTAGAGTCAAGGGATTCGATGACTGAATCAATCAATCAATCAATCAGAATGCTTTTTTTTGTTTTGTAATAAGAACGTGCAACAAGGGCACAGTTTTGTGACCACCACCCCATGGGATAATTCAAAAATAAATAGGGTTCGCGGTCGTGATGGCAGGTTGAAGCCGTACGAATGACTGATGGCTTACACCTGACACGTGTCACCTCGGTGACACCTTTAGTCGTGTTTGCTCAAGCAAGGTCGTGAGGAGCCATCCTTTCCGCAATGCGAGATATGCTTACACCTGAAGGAGGTGGAACAATTTATGTGCTTTTATGTGCTTCTAAGCAGGGATTTTCCCAGAAGTACCATCCAAGATCATGCTTGCTTCCATGATAGCTAGTCTGTGCAGTTGCTATCGGAGGCAGAAAGATTGATTGTCAAGAAGGTTGGTTGCAATCAGAGAGTAAAGGACAAGCCAGATGTTCTTATATGCTTCTCAACACTGCTTCCATCCTTGGGCCCTACGTTCCGAGACGCTGTCCTGGGATGAGAGAGATACCACAAGATGCAAACAGAAATAGCTACCTGAGAACATAACTATTTTAGGAGATATATATCAAAGATGGGGCAGTACCACGGCTCTAGGAAGTTTGTTATGATATTATTATGTACATTATTAGTTTGAAAAAGGAAATCCTAATCACTGTGAACATTAAAAAAAGGAGAAGATGTCGTAAAATTGAAATACGTAAATGGATCCTGCAACCTGAGAAGCAATGAATCCATTTTGTCTCCTTGCAATTTTGATATCAGTCAAAATCTACTTCGGCCCCCCATCTATCCTTTTCTGGTGAAGTGTTGACTTTGTACAAGGCAGCTCAGAATTTTTCTTGAGCCAATTGGTCATAAAGATTTCTGCCCACTAGTAGTTGTTGTTGTTGTCATTGTTGGGTGCATTGCCCTTCTCAATATCAGCAGCATGGCAGCATTTCATGAAGCGACCTTGTTCCCTATCTTTGACAAATCGACGAGTCATTGCAATTTTCTCTTGAGTAGCTAGTGGTGGTGGTTGCTACCTTGTAGTGTGGCTGCATGGCTACTACCTCCCTTTTGAGAGGATACTGTTAAGCAAAGTGGTGTGAGTAGATTCATTGCAACAACATCAAATCCGCCACACATGACAAACAGCATCAACCAGTTTGAAACAATAGGAACATATCATGTCTTTTCCTGGTGACTATTCACCAATCCACCCATCCCCACACAATACATCATCTTGCTCAGTATGCCAGTAGGTGAGCCTCGTCAGCATCATTAGGAGGGACAGCAACCTGCTCCTCTTCCACCCCCACAGCAGTTGATGTTGCTGCTGTTACTGTGTTCTGAGACGAGCTGTTCCAGGATTGGGCAAAGTTTCTTGTGGTGGTGGATTCAGAAGAAGAAAAGTTGCTTGTTGTTGCAGTTGTTGTTTCTGCTCTGTTCGTGTCATTAGGATGGACTGCTGCTGATGATGATGAAGATGATGGTTCCATCACTTGGAAATATGCTTTGGCTTGACTTGGACTTGGGTAGAGATTCATTCTACTAGTAGCAGAATGTAGCTGGTGCAAGGAAGGTGTTTGTTTGTTTGTTTGTTGGCAAATCCAAATTACGTTGTGGGAAAAATTGGCCCCAAACATGAAACCTGGAAATTTACTTGATGCCACTAGCGTGAACGAGCATGCCCACCGCATACCTATGACCCCATTTCTGACATTCATTAGTTCCTCCACCAGAACAAGAGGGCTCTTGTCTGGTCAAGACAAACCTGTCACAAGGTGTATACAACACTTGATGAGTTGATCTGTTCTAAATACTTGCAAAAGAGATCCAGAATGAATTGATTCAAAAGCACATGAAATTCCTCAGTCTTGCTCTCCACTTCAGAACCTTCAAACTCTCAGTGCAGAATCTTGAGACACTCCTCTAATGACGAAATGAAACTAGGCATGCTGTAGAACAAACAGAGGGTTAGTAGGCCCTTAAAAGTTGGATCAGTAACAGAGCAAACGGGAAGGTCTTGCTCTCATCTAGGACATTGGCCAATGCCATTGGCACAGTCAACCACAGTAGACAGTTCAGCTGCTAGAGATACCTTGGTGATCTGTCCAAGATGCACACCATGCCACAACAAGAAGAGGAGATGCATACTCCACAACACAGCTCACATGCTTCTCATAGGTGACTGTGGTGTTAGTGTAGTTGTAGCCATGCTCTCTGTCCTGACCACCTCCCTCAGTATCTATTTCCTCCTCAGGGTAAGCTGGAGGCCATCCTTTGTCTTCATGATCATGTTCCTCTTTGGAGTATGACCATTCCTCACCTTTTTTCAATGGAACAACCCCTTCAGAAGTGCAGTAGTAGCTCCTCTGACAGAGTGAATCATACCACAAGTCTTGACATTCACATAGTTCTCATGCTGGAATCCTGTTTGCACAGAACTTGTCATAGCCACAGATATACCATTGTAAATTGAGTCAGAAGAGCACCTTGACTGTTGATGACACAGATATCTGGAGAGTGACCCATCTCATATTGGAGCGGGCTGTGGATTTATACACCAACATGGTATCTGGTGTGGATAACGAGAGAACATGTGGTACGCCCTTCATGGCTTTCAACTATGTGTACCCAATTGAATGGTTTAGTTCCATCGATAGAACATGGAGTTAGGAGCTCTGAGGAGTGCTTGTCATCAAAGGATACAGACAATTGATTCAAGCTGGAACTCCCAGCTGAGGTGGTAGAACTGGATCTGGGGATTCTTGTATCCTTAATGGACTCCTCAGTGCTGGCCTTGGCATCACAATTTAGTGACCAATTAAACCTGTGAAAGCGCAGCTATGGGGCCCAACGCTGTAGGCTCTACGTAGACAATAACTCGTACATTTTGTAGCTCGTAAAAGAATTTTACCGCGGTGGCACCACGACCACATCTCAAAAAACGCACCTCGCCCATGGTGATCCTACGGATGACAAAAATATTATATAGCACTCCCTCATTGACCCTACCCTCGCAGCTATAGCTCCAAAGCTCTCTGATGCATCTAAAGCTGCGAGGGTAGGATTGCTAAGAGCTTGATTCAAGAGAAAACGGTTCTGCCCCGTAGCCCCCAAACTGCAGCTCGCCCCACCATGGTCAAGGCGCGTTTCATTGGATTTTCGTCACCCGACTTGTTAAAATCAGCGGTAAAGCGACTACAGATGATACATGCGAATATATGGTGGATTTGACACGCAAAAGCGGTCTGGAAAGGGACCATAAGACTACCACACGAGATCTACTTTCCCTTGTCGTCGCCTCAGCCACGACTCGCACATCCAACGGCTTTGCACGCACAAAGAACGAGCCTACGACACAGTTGAAGCCTTTAAAAGAGCCCTAATTCAATGGAAGACCAAGACTTTCACAAGGCATCATCCAAGATGCTTCCTTGTTTGGTATGTGCGCGAAGCCAAGAGCATTACATGTATTGCCATGAACAACTGGATACGACATTTGAAGAGGTAAGAAGGCACCCATCATAGACATCGAGTCTGCCACGCGGTGTCAGGTTGGGTGGAAGAACTGGGCAGAGAAACAAACTAGTTCAAAGTCTCGTTCATTCCAAAAAGAAGAGTTCACACTGGAGTTTGAGATTGATTTTGACGCACCTTCTGTATGAGATGAGACTTGCTCTCTTCAATCCAAGTTGATGTTCTAACTTGCATACTAGTATCTTCTATTATTCTCAATGTAGACCCTTGTATTCTTCTCGCAACTGCTCACACAATAAGCATCCAGCGATATCCAATCTGATTCCACGCCGTATAGTGGTGCAGACAGGAGAATGAATGTACGGCACCGCTACGTAAACCATCATTTGTACCGTCCATGCAGTCGAGTACTCGACCAAAAGTGGTCAGAGTTCAGCCTACTCCAGCACCACATGGAAGTCATTGTCAACTCAAAGTAAGTCAACAATGCTTCGAAAGAGTACTTTGAGTGTATGTTTGTTGCGTCAGAAGTGTGAGCTAACCATTTTGAAGAAAACGAAAATAACTTTTCTACGAGCACGATTATAACACGGGCTACCTAGTGTTATGGATATTGTATGTCACTACATAACTTGGGTTCCAAGAGACCCGAGCTTCCAAATTTTATCAGACATTGGTCGCATTAGTACTAGGAAGGTATAAATATGATTGCGAGACTATTATTTAGGGTTTAAATTTAACACGCAGTATCTGGGTGTTGGGTCCCATAGCTGCTTCGTTTGCCCATTCGGCTGCTGCCACCGGTTCCTTTGAATGGGCTGGAACCTTTAATCTTGCGGATGCCACGCACGTGTGGTCCATGCAAAAGGTGGGTGGTTCGTAGGCAGATCCCTCGATGCGTCTCGTGGTGTACTCCACGACGGACACGTCCCAAGAGGGCATTGAATCCAACAAGTCAACCGTCGAAGCTCTCATTCAAGCGACGGATTGTACAGTTGTACAGGAGGGTACAACGTTTGGTACATTTACGGCCACGGGGGCGTGCTTTGAACTGACCAATGATGATACCAAGGACACGTCGCTCTTCAACATGGACACTATGCATGGGTCTGACTGGCATGGTTGTCTTTGCGCAGCACTTTCCTACCGAATTTGAAAAGGACCGACATTACCTCAAGGATTCTGCTGGCACGGACATTGAACCCGTAGCCCAAGAAGGCGGCGACGGTCATGATCATGACCACGGCGACAGTGCCAATGATGACAAGCCCACGTGCGCCTGTGTCGCGCAAGAGTTTGGCTTCAACATTGATTGTGCCGCCACAGTGGCCATGACGGATTCTCTGGCATTTCTAAAGTTGGGTGGATGTGCCACGGACTGCTCCACCAACGCTTGTCGTGAGGCTTGGTATATCGTGCAGACGCATCACGATTATTGTGCTCCCGACGCCTTGCCCTCGCAAGTCGAGGATGACTTTCATGACTTTGACGAAACGTGCACATCTTGTGCCATTGTTCGTGGCTTTGTTCAAGGAAGGTGCTCCTGATTGTCCCGAACCCAACTGTGAAGACCAGTTGGGCAATGAGGCGTACGCCTTTTTGATTGACAATGGTTGCTCGACGGGTTGTGCCACGACGGACGTTTGCAAGGAACGCTTTCTCACGCTTCGCACGGTGCACGATTTGTGCGATCACGATGTTCTTTCCTCCACGTCCGAAGAAGGTCTCCATGACTTTGAAGACCCGTGTGCGACCGTCTTGTGCCATGCCAAGGAGAGCAGCGAGGATCAGCTCACCTGCAAGACGAGCAGTGGTGCTACCACGCACTTTTTTGTTGCCGCTCTTGTTTCTGGAGCAGCCTCCTTTTTCGTGGTGTGAATAGAGTTAAAAAGAATATAACGGGACTATCTATTAAAGAAGTACTTTCATGTGCGCGTACACTGACGGAACATCAACGTGCAGATAAGCCGCGAAGACAACCCAAGGGCGATTGTTTGTTTCGAATGCAAGTTAATTGCGTCTATGATGGATGTGTTTCGACAGGATATGTTCTCTGGCGTTGAGTTGCGCACAAACCCTGTCTCGACTTGGGTGTGCAGTTAGCACTAGAGAGGGGTGATCCCACTAGTAGCAGGTACATGGCCATGGCATCAGATATTTGCATCTTGCCACAAAGGAGACTACGACTTAAATGCATTGAAGTACAACATCTCTGTTTTGGATTCTCTCGTTTTTTGGTACTAGTTTGCCGGAAAAACTCTTATATAACTCCTCCATTCTTTATGATATAAAGGAAACTATCACTAGAAACTGACCAATTTTTGACATTATTACATCCATTAACAATATAGAAGAATTCGCTCTTAAACCTGGTGATATTTATTTGAAATCGGAGTCTTACACCTTTATGGCTGCAATGTAAAAACAAGCGCGCAAGCTAGATCTTGCAGAAGAATATTATTTAAAAGCTATTCGCTTCAGCAAATTAAAAACTCCTAATGAAATAGAAGAAATCGCTAGAATTTATTGTCTTCTAGCTTTGGTATATACCTCTAAAAAAGACTAGCTGGCTTCGAACAATCTTTTTTAAAAAAACTCTAATTTCATCAAAAAATACCCAAAGCAATAGCGCTATGTTAGGATTGAGGCCGGCAGATTGTGCAAAAGTAGTACAACCACTGTCACTTTCATTGCGCACGGGAGTTTGACACTCCTGTACTCGCACATATGTTAGA
>JAVCKV010522034.1:0-11382 GCA_032274145.1 Herpochondria borealis | reverse complement strand
CATCAGGAAAGAATCCAAAAAAAGCTTCTCGAGTACAATCTCAGGAGCAGATCTAATTGTAGGGGCCAGAAGCGGACAGCTAAATCTATTGCTGTACTCAGTGTTTCGGCTCGGTTCGCCGGTTAACAATATTAGCTGGCGCTCGTATCAAGAGATTAATTCAAATATGAATGTCGATTGGACTATTCCAATATCACTCGGAGATTCACACAAAAGCTACCGAGTACTGGGTACAAGCAATGATTATTTCAAACACTATAAGTACGGAAAAAAACAACCGCTAAGGGTTACTCAAGGCCATCACTTTTTAAAGACCTATGACGTGGTGCTCGGAGCGGGTGTCGCAGAGAAACTGACGTATCAATTGCACGACCCAATTAGGCTGACCCACGGTATTGACGACGCCAGCTTTTCAACGCACGATCAGCACTCATTCACCGTGGCCGGGATTCTAGCCCCTACTGGCACACCGGTTGATCAAACGGTGCACGTCAAACTTGAAGGTATTGAGGCCATTCACCAAGGCGATTCGCAAGCAAGCAATGACCTTCAACCGACCAGCATAACCGCCTTAATAGTCGGTCTCAAATCTCGCATTGCTACATTTCGGCTTCAGCGAGAGATTAACCAGATGGAGCGTGAGCCCTTAATGGCCATTCTGCCAGGAGTCGCTCTGTCTGAACTGTGGCGCATGATGGGCATGCTCGAGAGTACCTTGCTGCTGATTTCTTGCATGGTATTCATTGCTGCTTTGCTAGGTCTTGCGGCAATGATGGCTTCGTCAATAAGAGAGCGTCGAAACGAAATATATTTATTACGGGTGGTAGGCGCTCCACCAAAATTTTTGTTTGTCTTATTTCAAATCGAAGCCCTGCTCATCAGTGTGATCAGCATTCTTGCCGGAGTTACCCTGCTCTACGTTTCATTGACTGTTGCACAAGAGAAAATATCAACACACTTGGGTTTGCACCTCGGCACAAACCCACTTACGGTGAGCAGTTTAATGGTCGCCGTCTCCATTATCGTTTCAACCACCTTAGTCGCCTCTCTACCGGCATACCAAGCTTACAATCATGCAAAATCTGTACATTGAACAATATCCGAGCCGCCAATTGGCTTCTTAACGAAGTCTGTTTCGGATGCATTTAATAGACAACATCGCAGCTTTCTCATCAAACCCGCGTTTCGTCTCTATTAAAATTAATGACGTTCTATCAAAATACTTCAGAACTTAGTCTGAAACGCTTTTAGGCCGCAGCTCTCTTGGCTGGTGCCTCAACTTGCGCATCGTTTAGAAGTTTAAATACCATTTGAGCGATGGTTGCTGCTAAATAGTATTTAAGGTTAAAGTGAGTGAGTTCGCCCAGAGTTTTATCAAGTTGTAAAAGATACAGTAAACCTAATCACAACATCTTCCAGACAAACCCTATTAAACCAAGCTATGCTGCGCTGGTACCCGCTGTCTTGAACGAGTATTTAAGCATCAATCAGCCTAGGGCTAACTGGCCATTTATTCGTCAAAGCCCACGTAAGTAACAAACTCACTGTTATCTGCCCGAACTGAACGTACATCATTGGCAGGGAAAGAATCGTCTGGGTAGCCCATAGCGATACAGATCATGATTGCCTCATCATCGGGAATGCCTGCGTGTTCATGCACTACCGCAGATTGCATGATACCTTGCCCATTGATCACACATCCAATGCCGCGCTCCCAGGCGGCCAATACAATACCGTAGGCCAAGGAGCCTAAGGAAAACTGAGTGATGGCTGCCGGTTCCAATGATTTAGGATAGGTCAAAACCAGTGAGACCGGCGCATCGAACTGCCGAAAACCTCTGAGCATCCAGTCCATTCGCTTTTCTTTATCTTCACGCCCAATACTCATGGCTTCAAACAATTGCATCGCAACGTCTCTTTGACGCTGCTTGTGTTGGCCTGCATATTCCTCTTTATATGGGAAGTCACGCACATGAGGCTTGCCCGCAAGCGTATTTTCGGTATTGCCTCTGCGTATTTTATTCAGAGCTTCGCCAGCTACCGCGTGAATACGCCAAGTTTGCGTGTTATAGGACGACGGCGCCCACTTTGCGGTGTCGATAATTTCATCGACCAGATTCTTTGGAATGGGTTTATCTTGAAAGCCTCGTGTGCTTTTTCTTGATTGGGAAAACTCACTAAAATTCATGCTACCTCTTATTTTTTTTAACCATTATTATTGCAGCCAGTACAAAATAGCTCACCAAGCGCCATTTTAGTCATGGGCTTTAATTACACATTATCCACAATACACTGGTCGATACGATCAAGACGATCTTGACCAAATACTGTTAATTCCTTAAACCTAAAACACGAAACACCTCATTGACCTAAGGATTGAAATTCAACGAAGTTATTTTGCACCCATTACGCCGACTGCTGTCAGAAAAATAAATTTGAGCCTCAGTCGAATCAAGGCCTGCCCGCGAGACTGACGTTGACAAGCCTTTCTGCATATCGACTCGAACACCCTCCGACCAAACCTCACATGAATACTCTATAATAAATCGATTTCTTTATTATAGCCCTTAGCATACTTAAATTAAGCGTAAGTACTCTCAACTCCTTTGCCCTGCGACTCGGTGATGCTCTTTCGAAACGCCCAACTCAGACAAGTGCTGTTCGAGATACTGCAGGCGATTAAGCCCCTAATACCATTCACTTGCGTAATGCATCATTACACTTAAATAGTGGTCGCCCTTCAACTTTGATTCATTAGCGTTCAGATGGTGCTCGAAACACGGGACGGGTTGCTCAATAGCTAAATTTAGTTGCGAATCCAAAGCACTCTCTTAACTATGCCAATACACACGAAATAACCCGAAAGCAATTTCTAGCTAACCAGGTTGCAATTCCCAATACAACAACTGTGATGTGAGCTGTGCGTTTCTGGGAGCTTAGCTAAAGGGGCTCGCTGTGTTTAGCCTGTCGGAGCTCTGGCTTGAAAGATCGAGGCAATCATAAAATTCACATTATGATAACGTTAAAACCTAAAAAACCAGCCATCATAAATGGCTGGTTCATAGATCATTATAAAAGGTTTGAATCGTTTGATAAACAGCCTAGCAATGGCCTTTATATCACTACCTAAGCGTAAACCAAACCTTACATTAGTCGTGAATAGACGTTACACAGTCATTCAACACGATACGGATGAATCAGGAATCAGCCTCATTAACTACCAGTTGCATCATAAGCATATTACTTGATTTTTTGACGGTTCGATATGTCTTCTTCCAAAACCACCGCCCTGTTGTACGAGTTTGCTCACTCACATCAAATCTGAACTCGCCAAAGTTCTTACCATCGTTAACAGCGACCAGTGTTCCTTTGTACGTGCCGGACTTAGTATGAGCTAGGTCTTTGCCCATTAAGATGGGAAAATGATTATGCCTCAAGCTTCGTGGTCCAGAAGCACTGCCGAGCTTGCCATCCATTCCAATACTCCGACTGCAAGAGTAGATCGACTCTGCACGTGCAGAACCGCATGCGCTGTGGTTCGGGATCACGCCATCATCTCCACCACGTAAAAATGCTGACACTAAAAACGTGGTCTTTCCGCCGACAATTCTAATTCGCGGTACGTTATTTGCCTGCGTTGCCGTTCGCCGGGCTACAGAAGGCCTTAAGTCACTTCCAATACCGAAAATAGACCCTTTTTTAATTCCAGGACCAAAGATTTTAGCAAGTTGGTTTTTCAGAAGTACCGATACTGGGTTACCTTCAATGATTCCTACGATAAGGTCGGCCCCCTCGGTACCCCCGCCAGCACCAACAAAATCAAGAGATAGTAGAACTTTAAATTTCTTTCTATCGATGCCCCATTGACCTAAGCGGCTTAAGATATATCGAGCCACCAAATCACCGGTAGATATAGTTGCGAAGTAACAGCCAGCTTTACAGGTGCCGGCCCTCTCAAGACGTTTGACCTGAGCTTTTAAGCTGGATACATTTTGAGAGAGGCGAAGTGCTGAATCATAATAAATATAATCATCCACACGACGCTCTAAAGTTGGGCCACCATGCTCTCTGGCTCCCGCTTTACGAGCGGCGTCTGACATAAATGGGTTCAATGCTTCAGGCTGAAATCCGTGAATGTGTATGACGTTTCTGCCGCCGATTTTGGCTTCTGCGTTAGCTGACAATAAAACTACCAGCAACAAACTTACGATAATCTTCATACTAATCCTCAATGGTTAATGGGTTTTTGTAATTATTTTATGACTCAAAGGTTACTTATTTAGCTCATTTCCGAGACCATTCAGCTCCTCAAGTATTTCTTGTACTTCAGGGTCCGAGTGTGGTGTATCGTCATAGCTTTCAAAATCTGTGGCGGGAATAGAATAGGTTCTTTGACTAATAGACGTCGGAACATCTTCCCCCTGCCCAGGTTCAGCGCCTCGAAAAGACTTGACTACTCGAAGTAAGTAGGGGCCTTGTGAGCCCGCATCTTTTAAGGCTTGTTGGTGTGCTTTTAACACTAAACGATCATTACCCTGTTGCATCGGACCTTCTGCCTGCAAACTTAATAGTGATTTTCCTGAAGCCTCGTCGTCAAGATAAGCGTGAACAAAATAGTACCCGCTTTCAAACACTGAATACTCTAGCGGAATCACCAGGGAATCACCCTCTGGGCGACTTTGAGAGACGTTCTCTAAACGCGCTGCAGCCGAACTGAATAAAAATGGAACAGTGGCAACAAACGTCTTGTCATCAACTTGTGCATCTACTTTAACAAGTAACTCATTGGACGGACTCGCTAGAGAAAAGTCACTCGAGTTAAATGTGGCTCTCAGCTCATTATCATTATTGCCAAACGCGGTTAATTCAGTGTTACTAGGTAACAGGAATGTGGAACCCGGCACTCGAATATTTGCGCTGGCGGAGACAGATGAGTTTTCTTCAGCACCACTAACAAGCAGTTGCAAAGTAATAAAGTCGCCGGCGAAATACTGTATCTTGTCAACCGCAACAGCCAGCGTAATGGGCGACGGTTTACCATCCTTACCTGGCATTTTCCCCTCAACCCTGGCTTCTGCAAAACGTTCAGGGCTACTCGCCAACTCTTGATCTGTTACTAACCTTGAATTTACTGGGTAGCGCGATTGCAATTCATATGCGTCTGCAACAAAGGACAATTGTTCGGAAAATTCTTCAGTAATGAACTCGTCTTCGGCTTCAGCTTCATTAGGCTGTGGTGTCTGTAAAGACTGTGTTCGTGTGGCTTTTTGTTGTTCCACTATTTTCGGATTTCCACTCGGCACAGACTCAACTGTAATTTCAGTACTGTCACTGTCAAACAACCAAAATAATGCTAACCCAATTACAATCAACCCCAAAAGAATGAGGGATAGTCGTATTGCTAGCCGCCGATTTGAGCGCCGCTTATGTGGTTTGTATTTCATCTATGCTCTATAACGTTAATAATAAAACTTGATTTGCTACTCAACACTAAAAAATCCACAACAGATAAAATTGTGGGTGATGCTGTATGAATCATAATTAACCAAAAAATCAAATGAAAACCAAGCTATTTGTCGAAAAAAAACGATAGAAATAGGGGCAACTCCTGCCATTTCTCACAGCACTCGGAAAAAATTTAATTATTTTTATTATCTTATGATTCATATCAGCACCTGAATCTTTAGTGTAACTGCCTCTCTAATCCAGCATAAGCTCTAATCAAGCCTAAAAAAGGTCATATATAGTCATTTTTCGAGACGACTATCAATTTTGTTTGTTTACGGTGAGCCAGCATCGTATATTCGATGGATAACTAGGTTAAAAAAAATAATAAAACTTGACAAAGCCCCTAATAATCAGCAACGAAGATATAGCCCGTTATAATCTGGATAGTCCGCATATACCGGCCATTCACGCATCACTATTATGCGATGAGGCAGAGAGACTAGGCTTTGACAGTAAACCTATAGCGGTGGCTTGTGGGCGCAGCCGAGCGGATCTGCTTTTGCCAAAGGAACGTATCAGCCCTGTTGAGATATTCAAAGCATTGGAAGCCGCGATAGGCATTATCGGACATGCTGATTTTGGCTTTAAGTATGGACGAACCATTGACTCAATCACATCAGGCAAAACCACTCGCGTTATATTTAGCGCTCCAACGTTTGGAGAGGCAGTAGATCGTATTATTCAGTTCACAAAAAAAGTGCCCGATGTGGTTGCCGCCAGTGTCGAAATAAAGGATGAAACCTATAGAATTAAGGTGAGAGCTCCGTGGAGTAGCAAAATACTGCCTCGACCAATGAACATCTTTTTCACCGAAGCCCATATGTCCCTCGTTTATAAAAAGACGATCGATTTTTTTGGTCATCAACCAGAGGGTATGGTCATCAGGTTTTCTCATCCGGAACCCACCGGCGAAGGTGGTTTTAAAGAAGTAGAAGCGAGCGTGATTTACGACACAGGTGAAAATTCACTTTCGTACCCGACGTCACTGAAAGACGCCCCCAATGTTCAATACGTAAAATGTCTCTCAGACCAAGCCGTTAGATTGTGCGAGGAAAAACTGAAAGAACATGCGGCGCAAAAAACGTCCAGTTGGATACAGCAGGTTAAACGTATTGTTGCTGGTCAAGACATGAAGTGCAGCCCACCTACTGTTCTCTTTGTTGCAGAACAATTACACGCCAGCCCTCGAACGTTAACCCGAAAACTCAACCGTGAAGGCACTAACTTCCAAAATATTGTTGATCAACACAGACTGACATTAGCGATTAAATTATTGGCAAAAACAAACATGCCTATTAACTTGATCGCGCACGAATTGGGCTTTAGTGATTCCTCCAACTTCAGACGGGCCTTCAAAAAATGGTCGAGCAAAACGCCTAAAGAGTTTCGACAAGACTCGAAAAAAGTAGTATCTCCTAGCAACGAATAAGTTGGTCATTATAAATGATGGCGCTAAGCTTTCATGGATACCAATAACAAGGAAACGGATTTCAATTTAGTCTCGCTAAAACCACTATACATTCAAGCTAGACCTGATTATCTGGCTATGACGCCTAAGTATTTACAACCCAAACACAACCCTACCTATTGCCAGCCATCTCGATAGCGTATGCGCATCAATATTATATTGCTAGTTTGTCTATAACGGTTGAAACCGGAAAAAAGAGCATTAACTATATTGAATTGTATTGAAGGTTGAACGGACCAGATAAACTTAAATCAAACCAAAACAGCTCTTGGCTGAATTATTATTAGGAGTACTAACATGGATCCAATGCTGGATTTTACCGAAAAAAGCGTATTAATTACCGGAGCCGCCAGCGGCTTTGGAAAATTGTTAGCAAAAGAACTTTCAGCTCGTGGAGCTCACTTAGTTCTAGGTGATATTGACATGACTGGGCTTGCTCAAGTGGCCGATGATCTCGGCACCAATGTCGTGTTTCAACGATGCGATGTCTCGGTAGAGCAGGATTGTGCTTCTCTAGTAAGGTTGGCAACAGAGCGCTTTGGTAAACTGGATATCGCCATTAATAACGCTGGAATTGCTCACTCCCAGGCCAAATCAATTGACTTGACAGAAGATGTTTTTGATCAACAAATGAACGTGAATGTAAAAAGTGTCATGTTCGGCATGAAGTACCAGATTCCAGAAATGCTGAAGGCCGGCGCAGGCTGCATTCTCAATGTTTCTTCTTTGGCAGGCTTATTGGCTGCACCAAAATCAGGAGCCTATGCCGCCGCAAAGCACGCTGTTGTCGGTTTAACACGCACAGCGGCCGTTGAGTATGCTCGACAAAATATTCGTGTAAATGCGGTGTGTCCATTTTTCAGCCCAACCAATATTGGTGATAGCTTTTTACAAGAACAAGAAAATTCCGACTTTCTCGCAAGAGGTTGCCCGATGAGACGAATTGGCAAAGTTGAAGAAATGGTGTCAGCGATGATATTGATACTCTCCCCGGCCAATAGTTTTATGAGCGGCCAAACGATTGCTGTCGACGGTGCCACAACCGCAATTTAGGAGTATTTTCCCTGTTTTTTTGTGGCACTTGAAAACAGTCCTCCTTGCCGAGTAACTAGAGTTATAACAACGAGTATTGGAACACTAAACTAGCTTACTAATGTTCAAATTATCTATACACGATCAACATCAAACAAACCGTCATTCAACAGAAGCCTTATATGTCCAGTAAACAAATTAATTATTTTAATCGGTCTACACAAAGTATCGAGACAGAACGTGTGTATGGCGACAATGCAATCAAGTTTATTTATGACAATTCGTTTGGCAAAATGTTAGCGCCACTAATTGCGTCCAAGCCTGTCAGCCAGTTGTACGGCAGCTACCAAGATTGGGCAATTTCAAAAAACAAAGTGCCACCGTTTGTTGAAAATTTTAATATTGATCTATCCATCTATAAAGCTGGCTCAGTTTCCGGTGTTAAGAAAGAAGATTCCTATAAGAGCTTCAATGAATTTTTCATAAGAGAGTTCGAAGCTGATCAAAGAAATTTCGTTGATGGCGACTATAAGATGCCAGCTTTTTGTGAGGCACGGTACTTTGGTCACCATGAAATAGATAATGACGTCAACATTCCAGTAAAAGGTCAATTATTGAGTTCAAAAGACCTTTTAGGAGGGTCAAAGTGGTCACAAGATTTTGAAGGCGGCCCACTGTTAATCGCCAGGCTTTGCCCTGTCGACTACCATCGCTACCACTACCCACTGTCAGGGACTACCCTAGATAGCTTCCAAATTAGCGGGCAATACCACTCAGTCAACCCACTTGCATTAAAGTCAAAGCCTGAGGTTTTCATAGTCAATGAAAGGCGAGC
The DNA here is from genome assembly GCA_032274145.1 of Herpochondria borealis. Taxonomy (NCBI): domain Eukaryota; phylum Rhodophyta; class Florideophyceae; order Ceramiales; family Ceramiaceae; genus Herpochondria; species Herpochondria borealis. Next base: position 2,539 of record JAVCKV010522034.1, on the reverse strand, counting down.
ATCAATTTTAGAAACCGAACATTTCGGCAAGCTAGCCTACATCGAAGTTGGTGCCGCAATGGTCGGTAAAATAGTACAAAGTCACGATGAAAATGTCTCTCACCAACGAGGAGATGAAAAGGGGTACTTCTTGTTCGGCGGGTCGACCGTGATTTTACTCGGTGAGAAAGGCAAATGGAGCCCAACTGCCGACATACTCCGCAATACAAAAAACGGTATTGAGACGTATGTGCATTTGGGTGACGAAATCGCCGGATTAGAAAACAACTAACCTCACTAAAGGAATCTCTAATTTAATCAATTTGGCCTAGAAAATTCGTCTTTGATGTCATAAAGCCATGCTGTCAATGGCTAATATATTCAGTTGAGGCATACCGAATAAACCCAGCAGCTATTTTTCTGCCTTGGTTATTTGCGGCCACTAAGGTTTATACGTTGCCGTGGTTCAGCTAAACCACTTAAACTTACTAGACATTTAGCTTTAACCGAAAACACACTATTTTGCATACGGCCTCTTCTATTAAAACTCAGATTTATTATTATGAAAACAAGACCACCTTTACCGCCTTTTACACGAGAACAAGCCATTCAAAAAGTAAGGTTAGCAGAAGATGGTTGGAACAGCCGCAACGCTGAAGCCGTAGCACAAGCCTACTCGATTGACACAAAATGGCGTAACCGAGTCAACTTCGTAAGCAATCAAGATGAAGCACAAGCGTTTCTGAAAGGTAAATGGGAGAAAGAGCTAGAGTATCGATTAATCAAGGAGCTTTGGGCATTCACCGACAACCGAATTGCCGTACGCTACGCCTATGAGTGGCATGACGACAGTGGCAACTGGTTTCGCTCTTATGGAAATGAGAATTGGGAATTTGGCGAAGATGGCTTAATGATCAAGCGCTACGCATGCATCAATGACCTTCCAATTAATGAGAGTGATCGTAAATTTTTATGGCCACAAGGTCGCCGGCCAGATGACCATCCCAGCCTGTCTGAACTTGGTTTATAAACAGAATAAGGCAATCAGCATTAACGGTAGTACGGGCAAATATAACGCATGACAATGACTGGTTTTCTATAGAATCTATCTAGTGACTCTCTTTCATATTTTCGGTTTTTAGTTCAGCCGTTTGACGCTTTCTAGCCGCCTTTAATTCGAAACATTTGACCTTGTTTGTCCAAGCGTCGTACACATAAAACACTGAACTACTAACTGAACTACTAGATAGAAACAGCACTCGAGCGACCAGCCGACACGGCCCCGCCTTCACCATCAGTCATCACGCGAGATTCTTTCCAATCTTTATCTAACCCAACAAAATATAAAGCCCCACCGGAGCCGCTATCATTTGCTTTGTTAGCCTCAAACGTGAGTTTGTTCAAAGTTAAGTTCGTACCTTTTGAACAGGTTGACCCTCCATCTGCACTAGCCTGACTAGAGCACGATGTTACACCGGTTGGTCCGGTTGTAGCATCACCTCTTAATAATCACATATTTTCAATCGACACACTTATCGAACCCCCGGTAATCTCGAGGTGGCGACCATTGCAGTGGGCCTCAACAACCACTTTTCACTGGCTTTGACCTAACAACTTCAACGGCTTATCAATCACAATATCGCGTTCTAAATAGGTGCCGTTGCCAATAGCAACGGTGTCACCAGCAGACGCAACCGCTACACCCTCCGTGATCGAGCTATATGCGCAGCCTGAAAGCCCTGTGATTAAAAACATTAGTGTTAAATGGTCCGCCCTTTTAAGGCTGGCATACTCTTGTTTTGTTACATTCGGCACTTTAAATCATAGGCGCTTTCCCTAGCGGTAATGATTAATGAGCAATGACTGCTGACATCTCAGCTGATTCTGAAACTATCTACTGACCATTAACTAGCGGGCTGCTGCGTTTAGTTGCCCACCCCTGGCCTTCTACTATCTTGCCTACCAACTGGCTGATGCTTATTAACCCTAGCTGTAGGCTGTCGTAGCTTGCAGCTTGGTTGTCGCCCAACACCATCATCGTATTGGTCGGCAGCCTATTATTGTATCGAGCTAACTGGGTTTGCAGCACTATTGCCTTGCTCATATTAATGATGCTTGATACCTTTTTTTCATTAACCCACAAAGCGCCGTCATGTATGTTTACACGGTCGTGTTCAAGAGCCATAAGCCGCTTAACCATCAGCGGCTTATGCTTACCCATAGCCACCGCCACCAAGTCGAACCTTTGTGGTGCACGGTGCTGATAAGCTTGAGTATCAAGCTGTACACGCGCACCCGGCAACAATGTTGGCTGCATGGAATTACCTTTCACCACTAGCCACTTAGCTTCGCTGGCCAGTGGTGTTGATAAAACCAGCATTGCTGTAATTACTACAGCATATAAGGAATAACAATTTTTAATTAGTCTCATATTAGTTTTTAAAAAAAATAGTATTAAGTTATTTAATACTGGTAAATAACTAGGGATTCTCTGCAAAAATCGAGTTGAAGTATAATAGCGTTAGAGACTCAACTTTTACTAATCAAGTGTTATGAAACA
>JAVCKV010521923.1:0-11384 GCA_032274145.1 Herpochondria borealis | reverse complement strand
GTAGCTTCGCTCTAAAGTAAACCCCCGTTTCCAACTTATACAAACGCTAACGACCCTATACCCCTTTTCCGACCCAATCAATGATTCAATAAATGGCGTAACACCACTAACCCCCTGCTCATCCATCACTCGAATAGTCTCTGACCCGACGACGGCGATATCTACTTTACCACGCAAGAACTCTATATCTTCACGGGCCTTAACGCCAAAACCTACAGCCAGCGGAAGGTCGGTATTCGCTTTGCAGCGTTGCAGGTATTCTTCCAGATCAGCGGAGAAAGCGGTGTCTTTCCCGGTGACCCCTTTGCGTGCAACGGTGTAAACAAACCCCGCACTGCTGTCACTTAAGAAACGCATGCGGTCTTCGGGTGTGTTGGGGGTGAATATATGTACCGGTGCAAGGTTTGCCTTTTGCATCGCGTCTAGATAGTCCTGGCCTTCGGCTGGTGGTAGGTCCGGCACGATACAGCCTTGAATTCCTATCGATTGACTGCGTTCAACGAACGATGAAACCCCCTGGCAAAATAGAATGTTGTAGTAAGTCATGAAGAGAAACGGTATATCGAATTCTCTGGTCAAACGTTCCGCTACTTCAAAGCTTTGATCGACGGTGGCCCCTGCTTTCAGTGCTTCAGCATTGGCCTTTAGAATCACTGGCCCGTCGGCCATGGGTTCGGAAAACGGAATTTGCAACTCCATTAAATCTACCCCGGCCTTGACCATTGCTTCGACGACTCTCACACAGTCATCAAAGTTCGGGTAACCCAATACGATATGGGTCATCAGCAAGATGTCTTTTTTCTCGCGGGCACGACGAATCGACTGTTCCAGTAAAGTGGCATTCTCACGCATTGGTCATCTCCCGTCGGTAGGCGTCTGCCTTGTCGATAATGAACTCCTTCCATTTGGGATCGTGCACGGCATCAGCAACGGTAAAAATGTCTTTATCTGCGCGGCCAGACATATTGATTAAAATATTATCGTCTGGCGACATTGTTGGCGCTTCCCGGTAGGCCTGCGCAAACGCATGTGATGATTCCAGCGCCGGAATTAAACCTTCTTTGCGCACGGTGCGCTGCATTGCAGCAACCACATCGTCATCCGCGGCGGCTTCAAACCGAACCTGTTTGGTTTCATGAAAATGGCTGAGTATTGGCGACACTCCCACGTAGTCCAGACCAGCGGATACGCTGTGGGTGTCCTGCATTTGACCGTCAGTATCTTGTAGGAAAAATGTTTTATAGCCTTGCGCCACACCAATGGTGGCGTCGTCATAGGCAAGCCTTGCTGCATGCTCACCACTACCGCGACCACGACCACCGGCTTCCACGCCAACCAGTTCTACCTCTTTGTCATCAAGGAACCCGCTAAAGATTCCCATGGCATTTGAACCCCCACCGACACAGGCATAGACACGCGCAGGCAATTTACCGGTACGTTCCAACATTTGCTTGCGGGCTTCTGTTCCAATAACCGATTGAAACCAGCTAACCATTTCAGGAAAAGGATGCGGGCCACAGGCGGTACCCAATACATAATGGGTATCATCCATATTGGTCACCCAGTCCCGGAACGCTTCGTTGATTGCATCTTTCAGGGTTTGGCTGCCTTCTTTAACCGCCACTACTTCAGCACCCATTTGTTCCATCCAGAACACATTGGGTCTTTGCCTTGCCACATCATGTGCGCCCATATAAATAGTGCAATCAAAACCGAATTTAGCCGCCATGGTGGCAGTGGCAACACCATGTTGGCCGGCACCGGTTTCAGCGATCACACGTTTTTTTCCCATCCGCCGGGTCAGCAGCCCCTGCCCCATTACATTATTGGCTTTGTGCGCACCGGTGTGATTTAAATCTTCGCGCTTAACATAGATGCTCGCACCGCCAAGTTCCTGCGATAGATTATCAAGCCTGGTAATCGGGGTTGCGCGGCAGGAATAAGTCGCCATTAGCTCCAGGTATTCCTGCCAGAACGACTCATCGTCACGGGCAGCAAGATAGGCTGATTCCAGTTCATCAAAGGTCGGCACCAGTATCTCAGGGATAAAGGCCCCACCAAACTGACTGTAGTAACCACTGTTTCTCATGTTGATGTCTCGGTTATTTTTTGTTGTATCTGCTTATGCAACTGTCGATAAGTTGACAGGCGCTGCTTGTACGGGAAAAAGTGTTTGTGAAAACTCGAACTGGTCAGTTAAACAAATTATTTCTACTTGTAGCGCGCCGTGAATTTCACCGAAGTGCAATTCCCGCCACACCCGCAACACCGGAGTGCCTTTTTTAATGTTCAGTTGTTCTGCAGTGTTGCTATCAGCAGCTACCGCATAAAAGGTTTGCTCCGCCGATGACGGCTCAAGAAAGTAACTCTCTTTTACCAGGGCAGAAATCGACCGATCCGCCAACGGTTGTTTATCAAGGCCCTGAAACAACGCCGCGTTAAACCACAGCGTTTCAATCAATACCGGCGCACCGTCCACCGACGCGCATCTTTCAATACGAAATCTGTCTTCATAAAGATCGGTGGCAGGCTCAAGTACCGGCCCCTCGATCACCGCCAAACGGGCATTCAGTTCACTGCTGTTCAGTGCCGCACTGGTACCGGCTAACGAAAACAAATCGATCGAGCGCGTGGGGGGCAAAACATACGTGCCAGAACCCCGTCGCCGTTCCAGCCGCCCCTGGCGCACCAACAGATCCGTCGCCTGGCGCACTGTCGGACGCCCGATCTCGTAGCTCGCTGCAAGTTCGTGCTCTGACGGTATCCGATCCTCTACCTCGTACACTCCCGAATTAATATCTGCGAGGATCCGGTCGGCAAGTTGTCGGTACAGAGGAATGGGAGACTGGGGGTTGAGCATTGTCCTGATGAATCAATGTTGAGCGATAGCGGCCAGCTTAGACAATACTCAACAATTGGACAAGTTGTCAATACAGATTTACCTTCCCAAATCATTAATCAAGATGACCAAGCAACTTAATATAGCCGGTAAATTGACACAGAGACCGCTACCCCTTGAACCCGCGAATTTTGCCTGCCCAAAGAAGCCGTGCGTCCAACGACTTGTTAACCTGCGTAGTTCAATTACCTGCCCATCAACTGTGGCCCCCGATCCGCGGCAATAGTAGTTACCATTAACCGCGAGCTAATATTCCCTCCTTACTTTTAATCACTTACGGGCTACGTTAAATGGCACATCGAACCATTGGTGTTTGGGTTTTCCGAATAATTAAAACCTTCATCAGCGTCATCATCGTGCTTGTGATACTCACTACTGCTTTTGTCTATCTGGCGCCTACTTTCGGCAGTAACCCTTCGGGTGAATCTCTCACACGAATAATGGCTTCCCCAAATTATAAAAACGAACGCTTAAGCAATCTGACAGAGACAACATTGAACACTCGTGATCCGGCAAAGCCGATGGATATCGCTACATACTTTTTTCCACCCGAAGGAAAAAATCCGGCTCAGCCGCTGCCATCAGAAAAATCGAATTTAAAGCAGCTGGAAAATGGTCAGTTTGTCTGGCTTGGACATTCAACCGTTCTTTTGCGTGACAACAATCTGAATATACTGATGGATCCAGTATTCAATCGGGCGTCCCCGGTCCCTTTTATTGGCGATCCCTTTCCAGTGCAGCACACAACAACGATCACTGATTTACCTGCGATTGATATTGTTCTTATTTCGCATGATCACTATGACCACCTTGATCACCTGGCGATCGGCCAGCTGAAATCGATAACGGGGCACTTTCTGGTACCGTTAGGTGTCGCTGCACATTTAATTCGGTGGGGTGTCCCTGAAAATAAAATCACAGAGCTCGACTGGTATGAAAGTGACACTAAAAACACAACGCGTTTCACCTTAACCCCTTCACGCCACTTTAGCGGCCGCGGCATCACAAATCGATTTAGCACTTTGTGGGGATCGTGGGTGGTAAAGTCAGATTCTCTCGCGTTATTTTTTAGCGGTGATACCGGATACTTTGACGAGCTATCAAACATCGGGCAGCAGTTTGGCCCTTTCGATATCGCATTTCTTGAAAACGGGGCTTACAGCGATGACTGGTCACAAATACATATGATGCCAGAGGAATCAGTTCAGGCCGCCGTGGACCTACAGGCAAAATTATATTTCCCGATACACTGGTCTAAATTCGATCTGGCTCAACACACGTGGAACGACCCGATAATTCGGGCCAGCCAAGCAGCAGATAAACTCGGGGTAAAAATAGCGACACCGCTTATCGGTCAGATTTTTAGCCTGAGCGATGCTCCCACATCACAATGGTGGAAGTAATTCTGACTGATCACAAATAGACATATGCATAACACACCAGTGCCAGGCAGCTAGGGCTCAAGCTCCCGCCACGTGATACGACCATCAACAAAAGTACTGGCCATCGCTAGTGACTGCGGATCAGGATCAATTTCGCTTTGTGAAATAATCACATCTCTATCTACGCCTCCAACGACTGTCGGGGAGGCAAACGGATTAACCAGATTACCGACACCGGATATCGCTGGTTCATTAAGTTGATTATCGCCGTTTAAGTCTAATATTCCGACATCAGGCATGCCACCGTTGGTGGCGTCTAACACCATCAACCAACCTTGTTGTTGCGGTGCACATTCATCACCAGTTGGTATATGTGTGCTAATCAAAATTTTTCCATCCCTCAATACCGGGGTGGCCAGCACTTGTTCGCCCAGAGGTATTTGATAAATCAGGTCCAGATACCAGCCTTCGTGCCGGGTCCAGTCGATCGGATGATTCGAAGACTCCCGAACCTCGATAGCATCGTCGTCTACACCATCAGCATCCGAATCAAAGCCATAGAATTCCTGGTTATCGATGGTTTGTCGCAACATTTTTCCGGCCGCAATCCTGGTCAGATTATGGGTATTCGTCCCGGGCCCTTTATCCCAGATTCCGTAGATTCGATTATGATTAAGCGAACGCTGATCACCGGGTTCCAGATATTTACCCGTACCAAAGTAGACCATCACACCTACACCGGTTGGATGTGTACCCACACTTACTGCTGACGTGATCGGCTGTCGGTTACCACTATCATCAACCGCTCGATGAATTACTTCACCTCTGGGCCATCTGCTGGGCGTGCTATTGGTGACATCGAATCGATAAACACAACCATACAAGTCGCCCACGTAGATTGTGTCAACTATATTATCACCATCAAGGTCTATCGCTGTGGGCTCAGAGGCAGAGTTAGGGGTTCGCGAATTTCCACGGCAATCACTGGATGCCGGATGCAACTTGCGAATTTTCTGCCCGGTCTCTATATCAATAACAATGACCGAAGACCAGCCACCGCCACGCGTATAACCCACGTTGTTGGTACTGTTGTTATATCCGTTTGCAACAATAGCCGCCCACTTTCCGTTATGCATGCGTGCTATAACCGGTGCTGAATAAATATATCCAAGCCCCTGATCATCACGATCTGTAAATTCCCAGAGCACAGCGTCTCCAGCATTACCTTCGGTGACGCTCTGCGGATCAGTCACATCAAGCGCATAGATGCCCTGCCCGCCTTTACCGAGTGAACCGATCAAAACTGTTCGCCATTGACCGTTAATGAAAACATCGGCAGCCCGCGGCGTTGCATCTACAAAATACTTATGGGTATATTTTGGATCGCCTAATTCGGGAAGCTGCGGAAATACAGGTGAGGGCACATACGCAAATAATTCATCACCGGTACCGCTTGTCCACTCTGTGCCGTTCCATTCTCCGGCATCAAATGCGTGCAACATACCATCGTTCGCCCCTACATAAACAACGCGCTGACGTGTACGATAGTTGCGCCCGTAAGTTGTGTAAGGCCCTAGATTTTCGGGTTCACCACTCCCCCAGATATCCGGGTAATAGGCAGTGGGCGGGCCAACCAATACCGGACTGGAGTGAACAATATCACCCAGGGGCGCTGCACGACGCCTGAACTTATCGTTACTTGCCCCACGCAAATAGGCCAAACGCTCTGAACCCAGTGAATCTTGCAAATCACTGATGGGATTCCTGCTAAGCGCCACAACTTGAGCCGCACTGATTTCTTCAGCAACTGGTGCTGCCACATTCGCGGGCCAGCGAAACGGCACACCTAACCTTGAATCCGGATTAAAGGTAAGAATCTCACGCTCTCTGCCAGAGGCTATTCGACTGACCAGAGCATCGCTTGCGCTCCAATCGATCACCGGGCTGATGACACCCGTTGGGCTGATGGATTGTGATTCAACATCACCGTTCCATTTACCGCTGCGAAACTGGGCGCTGTAAATTCGATTACCGGTTTTCAAAGACCCCGAACTGGTTGAAATAGCCGCTGCAGAACCTGCTTCTTCACTAATTCGATTGAACACTGATCGCATGGTGTTAGCAATTCGCGAAGGGTCAGTGACAGGAAAATAGTTATCGGGGTTGCCGTCGCCGTCAGCATCCCATTCACCGGTTTGTGGAATGCCATCACTATTAACATCATCGAAACCACCCCACTTTGCTGCGTACCATAGTGGTGATGGTAACTGCTCTGCACCGGGTGTGACACTGGGCGTAAAAACAAAAGTACTGTTAAGCGGTAACCCGGCACCATCGGCCCAGCCAGTACCCGGTGATTCACCGGGCGGTACGTCCAACTCATAATCAGAATCACGATTTGGATTCGTATCGGAATCGCGAACCACCAGATAGACACCATCATCCGTTGATCCGGTAACCGTATAACCCATGTGCTGAACGGCACAGCCAGATGCGGCCAGACTATCAACTTCCATCCTCACCTGCCCGCCACTTACCGTATAGCGATATCTGGCGACCGCATCCATATCGTTATCTGCCCCCTGCTCCATATCTTCAAAAGAGACTCTGAAGCTGCCACTGCTGGCAGTAATTTCTTCTACTGTAAAACCGACAATCGCATTGGTCGGTTTATAGGGCGTAATACGACCACAGAAATTCACGGTTTTGGCAAACGGTGCAAAACTGATTTTCTTTGAACCGACTTCGACATCAATAGCGGGTAACGGACTGCCAAGTGCGAGTGTAAAATTACCCACGTTCTGTACACCCGGTGCAATCGGGTGTACGTCTGTCTGATGCCCGTAGTAGGCAACGCTTGGCGCATAGTAACTTCCCTGCCGATGCGGGGCTTCAGGCGATTGCCCACGAATATTTCGAAAGGTAGTGACTTGTTTTGGTGAGGGAGACCCATCAGCCAGACTACCCACTTGCCCAATAAACTTAAGCCCCGGCAATGCACTTTCATTGTCGGCGATAAAGTCTGCAAGATTTCCGACATGCAGACCTCTAAGTGCACTACCCGGGAACTGCGCAAAATCACTACCGGGTAACTGATCACCATCAAAAGAGGGGCTAGGATCACTGATGACTAATTGATAAGCACTTGAACATTGCGCGTATGGTTGCGCCGTTGAATAAGGATCATCCCAACTGGCACTGGTCAAACCGAGCCGTCCATCCATACCACCTGACGTATCAAACTGTGGTGTCGGCGCCTGCGCCCCTGCCAGATAACGCATTCCCTCGTACATCATTTCTGCAATCGGGTTACCCCATGCACGACACTCACCGTTTCGGAACGCTCTGTCATTGATCCAGCCACAGTCGCGTTGCACTGTATTGCTATGGTAGTCATTGGGAATCTGAATCGCATCCAGTGTGGTGACAATACCATTTGCACGGGTGAATACACCATTCGACGGATTGACCTCTTTCTGCCCGAACGATCCCATTGTTTGTCGCAACACTCCCCCCTGGAGATTGTTGTTATAAGAACCGGTTAACAGGCTGAAGTACATTGAGTCATTTTCACCATACTCATGCAACAATCCCACGGGCTTATAATTATCGTCAGGGTACTGTTGGCAGAAATCCTCCAGAAACCCGTCTTTGCAAACCTGCACATCCAGAATGAGTTCAAGACTGGCCCAGCCGTCCCCCTGAATTCGCTCCTTATCCACCCACTCCCAGATTTCCTGTGTGGTATTTTCACGGACTCGCAGATAGGGCACGTCATTCTTTTTGACATTGCTGGTCGATAGCAAATGACGTGTTCCAGAACGGGGTTGTGCCAACGGCGTATAGTCACTTATACGATACCCGTCAAAAGCCAGTGAGTCATAGGCCACACCCCAGGTATGATTTTCCCAGGGAACAAATGCCCGCCTGAGGACGGTTTCACCGGGCTGGTCAACCAACCGCTTACCGCCGTAAAGGGTTTTCAACATCACGTCCATACGCGTCATGGACAAGAAATTCAGATAGTCCCCGCTCCAGTTGCCTACACAGGTTTTATCTGCGGTAGTGCTGACTGGCTCCAGATTATTGCCATTTAAACTGCGGTAACAAAAATGTGAATCAAAGTACCCGTAGTAGTCAATCTCTGAGGGCTTGTATCGAATATCCAGCACGCCATCGCCATTGATATCTTCATATGACGGATAGGCTTCAAAAAAGAGCTTGTTATCGCGCTCCATAATCAATTGCACAAGCGCTGTTTTGCTACCGCTGATAAAAAGCGGCGTATCAGACAGGTTCAGCTCTGCAGCGCCGGCACCGCGTATGGCTACCAGCAACAGCAGTATAAAAGCACTGATTCGTCGATCAATCTTCATTTGATACAAACCACTCCATGAATTTTTTCTGATGGCGCGCGCTTACCCATTGTCATCAAATTGACGATGGGGATTATTCGGGCAATCAAGCGGCATCAAGCCAGCAAGAGCACACGTCGTACTATTTTTCTGTGCGGGTTAAATCCAAAGCACTAAGGTAACGGCAGCAGTTTTGCATGCTCTCACCCAATGTGAACTCTGTTGCATGCCATAGGCCAACTTAAGCGCACAGCAATTCCAGGTGATTTAACGCCTGCAAACACGCTCAAAAAGTAAGGTATGGATAGAAAGTATCTACAATCAGCAGCGAGCTTGAACGGCTTTACCATGCTGGAACTGATGGTCACGGTAGCCATTCTCGCTATCATTCTGACGATCAGCACTCCGAGCTTCATGAGCCAGATTGATTCAAGCCATACACGGGCAGTGTCCGATAGCTTGCGCGCAGCCATTGCACAGACTCGAAGTGAATCGATTACACGGGGTGGCAATGTGCGCTTCTGCGGCAGCACTGATGGAACCGCTTGCACTAATTCATTAAACGATGGCTGGATCATCTACCACGACAACGATGCCAGTGGTGCTTTTTCCGCCACCGATACCGTATTGACCTGGCAGGAACAAGAGCACAATCGACTCACAATAAGAACCCTGAGCGCGCTGGGTGGTGCAGTCTCTGATTTCGGATTTAACTATCGCGGCTATCCGTCTACTGCTTTAACACTCGGCGTATCCAGCGGCTCCAGTAACGCATTGCTTCAGGTGTGGGCACATGGGCGAGTTGAAATTCAATGAACAATACTTCCGTCATAGTCACATCGAAACAGAAATCACTACCAGGTCAACAACGTGGGGTTACCCTGATTGAGGTAATGATCTCTTTGTTTATCCTGGTATTCGGCGCACTGGCCATTGCCAATATGCAGGTCAGTGCCATGACATCAGCGAAAGTCGCCTCTTCACATTTCTCGGTCAGCACCATAGCCGATGAAGTACTGGAACAATTGAAAGCAGACTACACAGAAGCAGGCCTTGGCGCCTACAACACCCTGTTCGCAGAAACCACTGCCGGTGCGACCGTGCCAGCGCAGCGGGCAAATATTATCAATGGCTGGAAAACCGCAACAGCGGCGGCTTTGCCGGATGGCGCAATTGAAATCGCCTGCATTACCACCGAATGCACTGTTTCCCTTCGCTGGCGCGAAAACCTGACCGGCGGGGCCACCCAGCAGCTTTATAACTTGAAAAGCCCACTGGAGAACAACTAGTGGCCCACCCGGCGTTCAATAAAAGACTCAATGCCAGTGGCAGGCGCTCCGGTATGTCCGGCTTCACACTGATTGAACTGATGATCAGTCTGACCATCGGCGCCCTGGTACTGGCTGCAGCCACCGGATTGATGGCCACCGCGGCAGAAGCCCGAAATATTGTTAAACACACAACTGAATTGCAGGAAGAAGCGTTTTTTATCACTCATGTGTTGAAGCAACAGCTTGCGCAAATCGGATTCAGAAATATCGGCCCGATCAATGGCGTAACACGCGCCATGCCCATCGCCAGCAGAGACAACGCTTATCCTTTCGAATCAGGTGAATGGGAAGATGGCCAGTTGATCAAACTGAATAGCAGCGGCTTCGCGTACCGGTTCGAAGGCGCATCGCTTGCCAGTGGTGTGGCTGACAGAAGTGTCTACGACTGTCTGGGTAACGCCATGCCCGCGGGAACAATCGTGGTGACAACACTTGCCATGCAGTCCAACCAGTTACGTTGCACCGTCGGTACTAACAGCGCTACCTTAGTCACCGGAGGAGACGGTGTCAGAATTGAACAACTGGTGGTACAACTGGGGGTAGATATCAACAACAATGGCACTATCGATCGAGTCGTCGACTCCACCAATGCGACGACGAATGATTATTTGAATGCAAGCCACATCACTGTGCGTATGTTGCTGGCTTCTCGCGACCGTAGTGTTAAATACAGCAAAGACTATCACTTCAATGGCGTCGATATCACTGCAACCGACACGCGACTACGCACCGAAGCTGTAGTTTCCGTCGCGATACGAAATTAGGCAGGCCTCTATTCATGATCAACTCCACACGGTCGCTCAACACACAACAAGGCTACACGCTGATTGCAGTGATGGTGATTATTCTGATCATCGGCATTGTTGCGACCGGCAGTATGAATCTAAGCCATGTGTCTGAAAAATCAGCGTCAAACGCGATCCAGCGTAGCAGAGCGTTTCAGTCAGCTGATGGTGGTGCTGCCATTGCACAAAGCAGCCTGACCCAGCTCATGACAAATAGAGTATTTGCTGACAGCACTGCCAGTGAAGGGGTCTACAGCAGAAACACGAAAACAGAACAATGGTGGCGCTCAGCCGCATACACCGGCGAACAAATCGCCCCCGCCAATAGCGTGCTTGGTGTCAATCAACAGCCAAGATACGTATTGGAAGAAATTGGTCAATTCGTCCCCGACGGCGGAACTGGCATCGCTAGTATTGACTTAGGCAGTTCAGCCTATGGCGGGCGGAGTCGCAGCGGTAGAGATGTTGTCCTATACCGAATCGAATCACATGGCACAGGGAGTTACGCAGAGGTACAAAGCGTAGTCGAAAGTGTGGTTGCGATTAGCTATTAATAGCAACACAAGCGATGAATCGAACTTGCCCGATAATATGAAAGGTGGCTTAAAGTATTTTCCAACGCCAGCAAGAGG
>JAVCKV010521812.1:0-11385 GCA_032274145.1 Herpochondria borealis | reverse complement strand
CGATCAGAGCATGAGCAAAGAATGAATGAATGAATGAATGAATGAATGATGCGTTTGAAATCCAATCAACGTTATAATATAACGCCTTCCCAAAATATCGCGCGAAAAGCGCGCAGTAAGAAGATTTCAACAGTTTTGGGTCTGTTGACACAGATCACAAAAGATGATGGTGAATCGCTGCTTGCTCCTCTGTTTCTGGGTTGCAGCCCTCATTGGGGGTGGTGCGACAGCCAAAGGCGCCGATGAAGAACATGCACAGGCCATCATCGATTGGGTCAAGTCAAAGGATGGCGGAGTCGTTCATGAGAAGCTTGAGGTGAGGGCCGACAACAATGATATCCTGGGAGTTTACGTCACTGGTGATGTGCTCCATGGGCAAGTTCTCATGTCGATCCCTCGTGAAATCTGCATTACAGCTGGGGATGATACACGCCAAGACTATGCAGGAATATGGTGTCCCACGGCCTTTAATCTCATTCGAGAAATGAAGTTGGGGGGTGCATCCAAGTATGCCCCATATGTAAACTACCTCTCGGGTCAGCCTCACGGTCAATTGCCCAGTGCGTGGTCCAAGGCTGGGCAGGAACTACTAAAGATGGTTGTTGGTCAAAACGATGACGACGATGAAAATGATCTCCCTCCACTGGACGTGACGGGGTGGATCGGTAGTGATTGGTACCAGAACTGCAATGGAACGGATGATCCGTTCGATCATAACGCCGCTTTGCTTCTCGTGCAACGAGGGTGGGGTGACCGCTTGATTCCCCTCTTTGATATGATGAATCATCGCAACGGGAAGTGGGACAACACTGAATTCGATCAAAGCGATCAACTGATTGTTGTCCGTGCCTCTCGTGCTATTTCAGCTGGGGAGCAAGTTTATACTTCCTACAACCTTTGCCCAGATTGTGGTGCCAGAGAGATGGGCTATGGCACTTCTGAAATACTACGAGACTATGGGTTTGTGGAAGAGTATCCTCAACGGTGGTTCTTTAGTTGGCGCTTGTCGTTTGAACTGGATCAAGCCGACCATTCTGGTGACGTGCAAGTTCGGTGGCTGACGGATTCTCTCGCGCCGGAGAGGGGAGAAGTGGAGGCCCTCCTCGAACACGTGGAACGTCTAGGCGAACTCGAAGAAGGCGTACTAGCAGCAGCTTCAGATACATCTATCCCGAAGCATGAGCTGAGTGTGATTGTTGCCTATCACCGAGCCATTACGAATGCCATGACACTTGCGTTACGCGCCTTGGACGTTTCGGTGGATGACTTCCACTGTAAGAGTGGAGGTGGCTCTTGTGACGTGTCGTTGCGATACGACGATCTATCCTGGCGACCTGATGAGGTGAGGAACTACATCACCTACACTTGCGACACGGAGGAGTCCATGGACTTTGAGGACTTTGAAACTGTTGAATCAACGCGCTCTCATTATCAAGAAATTACCTACGTGAAGGATCCCAAGAACGACAACGTTTGCTTTGACATTTCTGACATTATTCAAATGTGTGGGAGTTACCGCCCGTTCTACCACGAGATGGTGGTTCACTATTCAGGCCGTTTCCTGGGCACGATCTCGCGGGTGATGTTCGTCGGTGGTGGCGACTCCATGCTGCTGCATGATATTCTCAAGTATCCCTCTCTTGAACTTGTTGTTGGACTTGAGCTTGATCAAGTCATTACAAGGTTGAGTTACAAGCACTATGGCACACAGCCTCATTTCGACAATGCAAAGGTAGAATGGTGGTTTGGTGACGCAGCAAAGAGCCTGCTGATGCTTCCGGAAGACTACTTTGGCTCGTTTGACATGGTTTTAGTGGATCTCTCCGAAACAGTCATGTCATTGTCAGTGACTGATGGGTTGGATATCTTCCAGGCACTGTCCCTTCTCCTTAAACCAGACGGGATTCTGGTGAAGAACGAATTGTATCTAGACAAGCTAAGCAGCATCTTTGACTACAGGTAAGGTGTCGATGGCGCTGTTTTCGACATGGACCATTCTATTCGAGCTTGCTCACTAACTTTTCCCGCCCTCTGCCTCTTTTAGCATTCATATTCACATCCCGTACATGCCCGTGATGTGTTCCCAGCACCTGATCTTTGGCAGCAACAAGCTGGACTTTCTGTGGAATGAACTCACAGACCACGATCTTGAAACTCTGTACATCAAACCGATGCCCAAAATTGAGGATCGATACGAATACTTCCACGACTACAGACATAACAGCACATCGGAGCATCTCTGTAAGGAAGAAGGAAGCCCAGAGGTTGAGCCAAAGGAGCAAACGAGGAGCCCGGGCATTCTCATGATTCTTGAGGCGGAAGATGTGTCCACGCAGCTGGTGGACGCTGAAAAACTTGCGCACGTGCTTATCGAAGCCATGCAGACCGCTGGCCTTGAGGTAATGTCAAGCGAGACATCTTCTACGGAAACGGGACTTGCGGTTGCTCTTTTTCTTCGAGAAGGATATGTGATCACACGCACCTGGTCGGAACACAAGTACTGTGCGATAGATATCCACCTGTGGAGCAGCTTTGATAAGCACGAAGGCGCCAAGAAGGCGTTGATCGACGTGATTGGAAGCAAAAGCCCGTCTGCGTACCGTATTGTGGCTGGTGGAATGTTTGGAGTCAGCACGTGGAAAGACGACGATATGAAACGTGGTCCCCGAGTTGTGGACACGTGCATTCAAGGAGACAATGGGCAAGGACGTGACAAGCAGATGAAGCTTGAAATCGCCAATACGATACTCAGCGAAAGCCTGAAGTTGATCCCTGAAACGGATGTGAAAATCGCTTTTGTCTGTGGAGCAAAGAAGGAGGGCTGCAGCAGCCTGACCCTTCTTGAGAAGGTAGTGGGTATTCAGGTTGTACCACTGATATCGTGCATGAGCAATGCTAATGAGTTTGAAGAATCGGTGTCTGAGAACATGAAAGCCTGTGAGAAAGAAACAAACACAGCTTTGTTGGATGCTGTCTCTGACGGCAAACAGATTCGTGCTATCATAATCGATCCGAGCACTCCGCTTCTATTTGCCAGAGTGACGTACAAGGTTTTCAAAACCAGACGAAACAAGCTGTTCAATAGAGAGCTCCTTGCAGGAATTGCAATGATATTCGATGAAACCGAATCCTGGCGTAGAAATCTTCTTGAGAGACTCCACGAAATAATTGATCACGACCCCTGCTTTCGAGCTGAAGTTTTGCTCAATAGCACGGATAGTACGGTAGAGCTGGACGTCCTTTCATCGGGTGACGATTCTTTTGTTTCGCGATTGGTGGATGTTGTTTCGAGCATTGAAGACTCAGCTGGTCTTGTTTCTGAGGTTCGCGGCATTAAGGGTGGCCCATCCGTGAAGGACCCAGACTGGGAACCGTCTCATTTCTTTGCTCCAGAAGATTTCGACCAGCATGGCGCTCTTAAGCAGTGGGAGTCACAACGATCGTTAGGATTTCAAACTGTCTTCCAGCTGGAGGCTGAGGTGTCTCTCCCCGATCTTGGCATGTCCCCAGAACGTCTATCGGCAGCGCTTCGTGAGATTTTGCACGAAATGGAATCTGAAGCTGGAGCGAAGGGCATGGAAAATGCAAAGCTCCATAAGGCCGCTGGAGCTGGTCTTGGGTGTGTGGTTGCAGCCCTGTGGCCGGGCGGAAACTGTGTGGTGCTATGGGATGGCGTTGGACACGTGGATCTCAACCTGTTTTTGATTGCGGAAGACTTTGAGCTTGCGGACAAATTCTCAACTCGTTTTAACTCGAAATTCGGCAACAAGTTCAACACCGCACTCAAAGACACTCAACCAAGAGGGATTGGTCGCGTTGTGAACTTCAGGCGAGATGTTGAACCGCGCTCTAAGCCTCACTGGGCGCGATTCAAGGTGTAAATGTAAATTCGTTGTCTCCATTCTGGAGTACATTTACATCTTTTCGGGTGGCTATCATCTCATCACAGTCTGATTGATTTACGACCGCGTCAAAGCTCACTGTCCGAATCCACCAGTCAGCAAATCTGCTAAAATGTGTCGTTTCGTAAGGACCAATTGAATAGATTGAACGCGCACACTATTGCTTCTAGTCTTGCTGGCGCTCTTGAGAGTGCTAATGCAATGCCATAGATTGTGTTCAACATCTGTCCAAAATGGTCTCGGTTCATAGGTTGTAACAGTACGGACAACGAGGTTACAGATACTGGTGATACGAGTACGAAGAACTATAATCATCTCTATGATGTACACTGTCAAACCTGAGCTGCTACCCTCGTACTGCTTGCTTGTATCTCATTGTGCCCGCTACGACTTCTTGTATGGTGTCCTGCTTCCTGATGGGATGAAACGTTTGCGTCTCCACTTAAGCGTCTGTCATGCTCTCGTAGGTAGCGTTTAAACCGTAGTAGCAAACATCGTACCAGAACCCCATTTGCTCGTCTGTGTAGTTGAGAGATTGCAACATGTAGTTAGCAGCCACCTCTCCAGAGTAGATGCCCCCATGAATAAACTCCCAATATTCGAGACAGGAAGCAGATCCCGACAAGTAGAGGATCCACTCCGTGCTATTGTCCTCCGGCTCGCCGTTGCATCCATTGTGCTCGCATGGAGCTTGAATGTAGTAGTTGGTGGCGTTGTCCCCACCGTAAAAGGCATAGTAGTCGTATGGGTCATACCCAGTGGCCCAGTTGGTATACGAAGTATAACCAGAACAGATATCGGCGTGCCACTTGCTGTAGTGAACCGCAACTGGCTCCTCAAAGGTACCGTTGTAGATGATGCGAAGGGGTTCCAAGAGCGAGGCCAACTTCTCTTCGGGAATCTCTGGCACACGTAGATTCTCAGAACCGACTACTGCCTCAAAGCTCTCTGTCGCCAAGATCAACATGAGAATGTTGGAGCCTGGAAGCATCGTGTGAAAATTGAGGTTGGCCCAGCTGAGAGAAACCCCAAGCTCATCATCTTCTTTAACGGAATAGATGAGTTCCTCGTCATCGTCCCAGAAGGCTGTGGGAAATTGGTAGAAGATCTTAGGCAACGTAGCAGCTCGCATAGGATTGTAATCATCCGCGGAGTATCGGAGAGGAGGTTCAAACTCCACAAGACCGAGATTCAGCACTTCTGCTGGGAGAGTAGAGATCACTCGCTTGGTTTCAAACACAGTCAAGTCACCCATTGGTGTTCCAGAGTATACCATAGCCCTGTAGTCATCACGGTGGTGGTCATACTTGACCTTGAAGACAAACTGGTTGAAGGAGGGTTCAATACCAGCTTCCGTGGCCTGCGATTGAATGATGTACTCGAAGCCTTTGTCCTGATCAGTGACAATCTCAATCGCAGGAAAGTCCTCTCCATAGATGTCAGTCCATCCATAAAGACTACCAGTTTTCGTGCTCCATTCGTAATCGTAGGTTTGCCACTTCCAGAGAAACTGAAGAGGGTCTGTATGATCGTAGCCGCACTCAAGCAACTGGGCGAGGACTCCAATGTCGATCGCAATTGGATTTCCAGCTGCATCAACTTCTTCGCACCAAAGCTGAGTGGAGACGTTCCCCGTACAGTTCCAAGGACCCGAGTTGAAGATAATCAAAGCTGCATCAACTTCCTCTTTTGGAATAAGTTCAGCAGAGCACTGTGAACACATAATGAGCGGTTGCGGTATAGTATGATAAGATATTCAACACCTTCACCGTGCTTACCTGCTCAAGATTCTCCTCGTCCTGTAGACGGCGAATGAAACGTTTCACCAGAATCTTCAACTCAGGATCATCTGCAAGACTTTCGTCCTTGTCCACTTCGCTGAGGATACGTGCGGCATGAAATGGGTGCAACTTCCTCCTATCTCTACTACGCGTCATGGTCTCATTGCATGGGCTGTAAACGTACGCAGTGTTGGATTGAAGAGCATTTGGCGCGGAAGATAGTCCAAGTTCCTTCGACCTGAGGTAACTTTCCGTTCCATCGTAGATCCAGTTGGCACCGTTCTCAATGGTCCACTTGTTCCCCTCAACTCCGAATCCGAACTCGCTCCAGACGCGGCCCCCAATGCGCTCAATCGCTTCAAGAACAGTGACGTTGAGGTTGGGATCGACTTCTTTGATGCGAGCAGCTGCTGAAATACCTGCGGCTCCGGCACCAATGATCACAACGTCCGTTTGGACCACCGTCGCTGGTGAATCACAGACATTGCAAGTTTCAGGACATGTGACACTCCCTGGCGAGGTCGGGTCAGCACAGGCCTTGTCTTGCTCGTCGTTGCGAAGACTCAACCAAAGGCAGTCTCTCAAGATGCCTTCATGAAGGAAGAAGAGATCTGAATCTTCACAGCTGTCGGTACAGGCACCACACGTCTCGCGACAGGTGTAGAAGGCAAGCGAAGAGTGGTTCTGAGCACAGAAGATCTCTTGTTGCTCTGGGCGAGCTGCGAGCCAAACACAAGGCTCCGTCTTGCCTGTAGCTTCATCAGCACAGAAACGCTTCTCACGATCGTCGTCGCAAGCGAAGGGCTGAGCCTGGCCGAGCCAGGCCTTGGCAGCAAGGAGAACGACAAGAAAGGAGCTGACGTGCATTGCGATGGTATGAACTTTGCTTCGTTGAACTACAGGATTCTCTCCAGTGCCTCCGAAATATGGGCATACTTCTTACCGCGTTTTACGAAGCGCCTACCTGTAGGTGTAGCTGGAGTACAACGTACGCCCTCTATTCACTGACGAATGCCGACATTGATCACGTGACGAAGGCGTGTCAAGATCCGTGGCCAGCTGCAAAATGATTTCACGCCATTGTGTGAGGTTCAGAGTGCGCAAAGGGGCATAATTGTCACCATTGTGACATCGAACATTATGGTAGCGGATCGTGCCCAACCAGCGTGGCCCTGTCACAGTTCTGCCTGGACGTCAAGCCATCCGATGTTTGCGCGCGCATAGGCAGCATTAGATTGCGTGATGTTCTATGCGTACGTTGTAAGTTTGGAATCGAAGCATGGTTCCACTCTCTCTATGATAGGTCCTCGAGTAATCGGTACTCGGAGTAAGTGGTATCTATGTTCTTGGTGGTAGAACAATGCAACAATGCAACAAGTGGTCACCGCGTCACTGCAAAGTTGGTTCAAGAAAGGGTTCCTAGAGTACAGACAGTCTCTACTCTAGTAGTAGACTAGCTAGAGGTACTCAATAGGAAGGTGGTTCATGATAAGCACCATGCACACAATGTAGCGACCGATTTACCCCACTCGGTGTTCACCCTAAAGAAGAAGGCCGTCAACGATCCCACCGCAGCCTATGCATGCAGTAGAACTCATCCACCAAAGTAGCTTCAGTGTCACTTGGAACCCCAGAGAATACCCATGTCATCACTACATTCGGTTAGTCTCGTTTCGAGGTCCAACCAGAATAGCGCCTTCTTGTGCAATGATCTGTTTGATATTAAATATTTACTTCGCACAATCCACCAGTTGAATTCCGCGAACATGGATACCACGCAGTTCAGCCATTTTTTTTGCGCTGGTTGGCTGTTCAGTATGACCTAAAAAGTACAGAGAAGCGATGTTTGCCAAGGTGGGCGCGAAGGCGGTCACGTTCTCGGAGGCGCACACAGGATCATACAGTACAGTAGGCGCAGCCGTTTGTTAGAGTTAGATCGGCTAGCTAGCTCCATTATTGGAATTGACCTCGCTCCTTTGAACTATTTCGCGACGTCGTAATGAATAATGAAGTGGTCAGCCTGCGCTTCGTACACCATTTTATTACTGGATTGTCTGCTAGTACCCAGTAGAGTCTCGATCCTACTAATACTGTCATTCTGCCATCACAACGTGAACGTCAAAGAGATGATGCATTCGCCATCATCTCTCCTCATATTACTTTACTTTCCTTCAATTGTAAAGGGGTTTACACCTGGCAATGGCAAAGACCCAGGGACGGCACTGTTGATTATCTTGCCCATGATGCTTCTCCTTGGATATTGTTTCTGCAAAAAGTTGAGAGAACAACACGATGAGCAGCTACAAGGCCCAAAACAACGCATTCGCCAACAAACAAAAGAGGTTCGAACCAACAGCACGCAACGCAGCAGCCGCCCGCTAAACAGCGAAAGCATATCAACAGCCCAAAATGAATTTGAAGCGCAAGTCGAACAACTGAGAAGCGACTACTCACGATTCAAGGCAGATGATACTGCTGCTTTGCCGATACCCCCATCGAACAGCTTTTCGACTACAAAACGTCTCGAGAATTTCAACAACTATCAAATTAAAATGGATTACAACCTCCATTTCACGCCTCACGGTTCACTCTATAAACTCAGTGGAACAGGGATCTATGTCCTAGGCGGCATACTGGAGTATCGGTACCAGGATATTACGTTCAAAGAATGTATAGTGATTACGGAAGGATACGTTGATCCAGTTTCGGGCAATGCATGGTGGCTCGAAAAAATGGTAGTCGAAAGGGGTTCGACACGGAGAAGAGTCGAGTTGCGTGTACTCGTCAATGGCAAGTTCGACGGCTTTCAACAGTCGTCTACCATGCAGTTTACTGGTTCATTTCATGGGTTTAGAGTCGACCCTTATGATGGCAATGATGAGATCGTTCTTGAATGCAGAGGGAACTGTACCCTCATTTCCAAATAGCAAGGGCAGGGGTGATGAGCTGAAGCGCTCTAACGTCACGCAATCAACATGCCAAAACAAACCTAGAAGTCTTGCCAAGAAGCTCTGCGATTCAAGCCATGGCGGTACAATAGCACAAGCTGCTGTTTGATGGCTAACAGCTCCTGAGCGAAGACTCGCTGGTTGCTTGGTAAAAATGAACATCGCAAGGACTTGGAATCATCGCTCGCAGCACAGCGAGGCACAATGCAAGCCAGTCAGGTGTCTTTGACTGGTTCTACTCCGATTGCCACCATTGCTTCTGTT
Organism: Herpochondria borealis; assembly: GCA_032274145.1. Taxonomy (NCBI): domain Eukaryota; phylum Rhodophyta; class Florideophyceae; order Ceramiales; family Ceramiaceae; genus Herpochondria; species Herpochondria borealis. The sequence continues at coordinate 2,490 of JAVCKV010521812.1, read as the reverse complement.
CCTGTAATTAATTGCCATCATTGTTACCTTTTGTTTGGCTGATGTCCCTACCTCACAGTCGTTGTTGAAAGACTTCTATAGAGAACGTATCGAAGCAGCGCATGCGTTCAGCTTAACGTTCGTAGGGATCCATCTAAATACGAGCACTCACTGGCTCTCATTAAAAAGTGGGAAACTGTATGCTGGCACATCCTGTCACATCGGCCCCCACATGCGACAGCTACGGGAGCTTTCTTCACCACAAAAAACGGGAAAAGGTCTCGTCCAGCGCGCACATCTCCGTGTCTTCTTACTCTCCTCTAGAGTGAGAGCAACAGTTCGCCACCTAGTTGAAGGGGTGCGCAGTCACCGCACCAAGAGCTGCCACAGCAATTGCTCTTACCGTAGTAGTATCAGAAGAGTGATGCCCTCCACCAGTCGTCGGGGTTTGCGACAACCCACAAAGGTTGTAGCCATCATTCTATATTCCCCACTCAGAGTCGTCAAAGTCATAATCCGGAGGCAGAGGTGAAATGTTCGGTACCCGCACTACGGCGTTGTATTCTTGTCCGTGTTCCATCAGAGCATTCTTCAAAAAGTTGGATACCTGTCTCGCAGTCGGTCGTTTGTGAGGATTGTGCGTCCAACTCCATCGAATGGCCTTTTCGACTGCCCCTTCTGCGGGATGCTGCGAAAAGTTATAAAACTCGGATCGGTTTCCAGCCACCAATTGATGGACAGTCTCATTCTTCGCAACTCCTTGAAAGACCCAGCGTTGCGTCAGGATATAGTACATGACGTTGCCCATCAGATAGACGTCCACCTTGTCCAGTGGTGTGATTCTGCGTTCCTCCAATTCTTCGGGAGCTCGAACCTTGTCAATAATGGAATTCATGGGTTTGTTCCATTCCTCACATGCAGTAGGAGTCGACGTTGCTGCTGTTGTGTTTAACTTGGCAAAGGTACTCAAGTGAAAGTCTCCGAGCTGAAATCGTCCGTCCACAAGAATGAACTGATGACAACATACGTCATTGTGGGACACTGAGACTATACGATGATCAATGCTGTGCAAATCTGCCACTCCTGTGGCTATTTGAACGGCAAATTTGAGTTTCTCCACAGGCGTCGGCAAGGCGCGTTGGCGATGTCGAGTCAGTTTCATCCAGTCAAAGAGGTTCCCATGGGCACTGTACTCTACGATCTGAGAGGTACCACAGGCACCATAAATGGACGCCACGTACGGTGAACTCGTGAGACGCTCCATGACCAACGAATCTCGACGGGCATATTCCAGTTCCTTGAAGCGAAACCATCTATCGAGCCTGGTAATATGACACGGCGAGCAGCGGAGTAGATACCAGCATAGAGTAGTAGCATATAAACCAACAAGGAGCAACCAGCAACACAATGAGTGAACGATAGCGAGGGTTAGAACATTCGCCAGGAAGCAGTGTTGTAAGATACCAAATCAAAACCTTACCATTTCATCTTGAGGATAGTCCGTACACCAGTCATGTCAATAAACTCAAAGGCACACCGACTCATTCCACAATTGACAAACCCAAGACCATCTTGATGTACTTCGTGCAAACTGTTGCATGAGAGAAACCGTTTTGTTTGCCATTCGAGGGGGGCACATTCGGGTCTCGGATCGATGTCAATCCAAGGGTCTTGCCCTAATTCCCATCCGTAGTCGTAGTAGGAAGTCAGAATTGTACGATTCAGCATCAGGGTATTGGTGGAGTTATCGTGCGGCTGCGCTGATGCTTGCACGTTGTTATTATTGTCAAAGTCAACCTGAACAACACGAGGAGGAAACTCTTTGCTCTTCGTCTTCGCGTCTCTTCCACTCCCAATGGAAACCCGTGGGAACTGGTCGGATGGGTAGTTGTGCTCAACAGTGGGTGGAATATACCAGAACTCATCATCGGGTAGACTGAGATCGTAAACCACAAAGCAAAGTATCGCAAGACAAAACCAAGAACGAATTCTCAAGTTACTTCTGCCCGCCTTTCGTGTTTTGTCTCTTGTTCGGAACACAAGACGGTTGTTTCTCAGCTTTAGCTTCATTATTGTAGCAATGATCTATTGCAGCAACGATCCACAAGTGCCGCCAACAGCATGCTCATCGTCAAGGGAAATTCAAATGGGTGGGCTCCAAGCTTGCAAAAGCTCCAATGATGATGCGCAGATACTGGTACCGGTTACTGGCACAGGTAAAATCTGAGGCACGACTGAGACGGTCGATTGGCGCCATTTTCATTTTTCCGACAACACAACTCTCTCGTTGGCAAAGCACTGAATTCAGTCATCCCTTCGACGCTTGCTCCTTTCGATAAACGAACATGCGACTACTTAGACCTCGTCTACAAGAAGAAGTTCTTGTCCAAGAACCGCCCACCAGCATTGTTTCGCAATGCACAGTAGAAGGTGTGGTCGTCGAACGTGTGGAACCTCGTATGCTGGACGGCATTGAGCAATCGGATTACGACTGGTGTAACACAAACAATC
>JAVCKV010521701.1:0-11385 GCA_032274145.1 Herpochondria borealis | reverse complement strand
AAGATTATCTCTAGCAAGCTAGCCACCGGCATTCCTTTCGATAAGACGGAAGTTGCCCTCAGCAAGTTGGTCTCCTTCTCGGTCTCGATTCCAGCGGATTTTGGGTACATGTAAAGAGCATATGAATCACAAAAAGCGGGTTTGGTTTCCGACTTAAACAGCAGACATGCAATGGAGTACAGCTCGACTTGTTTCTTGAGGCGGAAAAGGTGGGACCTATCCCCAGGTTAAAGGCACAGCTCGGCTTGACTAAAAGCAAGAACTCCGACGTAGTTATCTTCTGTCAACGTTTTCAGTGCAGTCCTCGAATCGGAGCAGAGTTGATGACAGGCACGATTTCGTCTGTTGGATTGAAGCCACGCCCAGTCATCTTAGTCTCCGCTTTGCCATTGCTATCCGTCATGGTGAGACCTTTGGAATCTGATGATTAGAGTCTTTGCACATGCAGTTTTTGGGGTTTCAACGCGAGGGAGAACAGTAGGTAAGCCACGCTGGTGGTGCCCACTGGCAAGTATTGCAGCGCGCTTCTGATTCTTCTTCTCCTGGCGCATTCTACCACATCATCCCATTATGTACTCGAAGTTATCATCAAGATCCATTGACGCGATCTTTTCGTCGGACGGGGTACCAATGCAGAATGATGCAGCACTAGTGAAAGCCATCCTTTATGAGCGCGGCAACACCTGCTACCAAGATGGTGTTTACTACATCATGATGTCGGTTAACAAAGTTGAGCAACATGGATGCAAGACACAGCTCGATTCGAACAGTTCCAAAGATTGGGACAAATGATGACAGCGTTGCCGAAGTAATCAAAAGGCGCTGCAACCAAATCATTTCCTGCTGTTGAATCACCTTTCGTTTAACGAGACTCTGCATGAAGAATTCCATGACATAAGAAACGTTCAAATGCAACCAAAAAATACGCCAGGCTTGTGTCCACGGCAGTCTCGACGGAGAAAGTGCAAAACAAATGTTGAGCCCGTGCAACACAAAGTGCTTGTAAAAGACATATTGAGATTTCTTGATCATATAAAGCAGGGCTTCTGTATCGCTTCTCAGATTCGGTGGTGTCTTCTTCCAGTTGCTGCTGAAACTGTGTACTGGAAACTGTCGTCGAATCCACCAGGGGCTCGTTGCTACCAACAACACCACAAGCCGTTGGTAAATTGACAGGGTTGATCCCCACTTTGCCAGTCCATGCAAATAGACAACTTGAACCAGGTTCAACACCTGATAGAAAGAATGTTCTCGCATTTCAGCCTGTGTCACAATCGCCTTCTCTCCGAGACTCCCTGATTGTCCGGTTGCATTCTTGACGAGCTTGTGCGGAAAATCTCTCGCTGCTGTAAGAGTAGCAGCTGTCCCCAGACAACCCAAGATCACGTCGTATAGAAAGACATTCAATTCGCTTACATTCCGTTTGCCACTCATAGTAGTAGCACCAATGAGAATCCAGACAAGCTGCAAACCCCCCATCAGGCGGTGGGAACGGCCATGTGTCGACAGAAACAGGTGGGGTGCACTCCGCAAAGAAACAGATGCAATGACAAGGAGAAAGAGTCTTACTCCCCATAGACTTATCACTTCGAGCGCATGCGGTACCTGCTCAAAGTAATTAGCAGCAATCATGTAGTAGTCCATGCTGAAGGCTGTATTACTGTCATTGGCTTCGATCAACCTGTGTCGTGTCATCATCTGACAGAAAGACCATTATGAACAAATTTGTCCAAAAATAGGGAAGAAGGATACGATTTGCCAGATTTGGCCAGATTTGCAGATTTGCCAGATTGCATTCTGTTCCCAACCATCGCATCGCCGGAGCTTCGCCCTATTTCGCCCCAGAGCCAAAAACTGCACCACGCTTGGCATAGCCTTTCATATACCATACAGCTGTATACTAATGGATGCACGTTGGCCGTTTCTGTGTCGAACACCCCTTCAACACTGTCGAAGGGGCCTTCGACACCCGGACAACTGATTTGCAATTCGTAGTACCAGGTAGAACTACTGGCGGGAGTCGCAAAATGCTACACGTGTAATATGCTCTAGAGCGCGGTTTATGTTCTATGGATGTTGCTCTCTGTGTGTATTTGGAAGCGTTGTATGATTGGACAGTGGTCTAGTGTCACTATTCACAAGAAGATGGATGGGCTGTGATTTCGGGTGGTGTAGTAGCTGGCAGTATGGTCTTGACAGTATGTCTGTACAATGCTGTAATGGTGTGTGCAGGTGTGATGATGATGGTGGGGGATCGATCGAGTCGTTTAGGGGGCAAGTGGCTGGGCGACTGGTTGTGCCCTTGCAGTTCCCAACATGACTTGGTTACTCGTATCAATCTGCTTCTTGGTGAATACCATTCCCTTGATGTTGAGCAACAGGTCGTCTTGAAGCTTGACGATATCCTCGTTGGAAGGAATCATGTCATAACTCTTGAATCTCCTGTGGAAGCTCAACTTCTCTACAATGGCAAGGGCATTGCGGTAGTGAAGAGCCTTCATGATTGGGTTGAATGTCTCGTGATACTTGGTCATTTCTTGGTCCCTCTCTTTTGTCATTTTCTTGGCACGATTTACGGCAAAGGCCTTTTCTTCTTGGGCTTGCTGGAGACCTTCCTTGGTCCAGACTGGAAAGCTCACGTACACACGGCCCTTGGGGAGTGAGGCGTCATTGCGGCGGTACTCGTCGGGGATGTCAAAGCCACAGATGAGACTACCATCATTGGAATTGTCCTCCCACACCATCTCCCAGCATCCGTTCAATGTTTCGACAATCTTCTTGCCAGCCATGGAGACGAACGAACCTGGTTGAATAAGGTTCAAAGTTCTGACTCCGGCAGACAGTTCGGGGTTGGGGCCGTCAGAACCTGGCATCTTGGGGTGTTGGTAGTTGGCAAGCTTGGAGGAGAGCTCCATGGTGATGCCAGAGATGCTCATCCTTGATGACTGACCTTTTTCTGGTCCAATGTCAAGTTTGATGCTGAGTGGCGGCGTAGTTTCTTGAAGAGAATCCGTAGCTTGGACCAGACCATCCTTGATTTTCATGGGTTGGGGGAAGATGAAGCCAGAGGTGGCAAGGGGAAGAGCAAGGAGAAGGGCAATGGAGATTTTCATGATTGATGGGTTCTAAAGAACAGATTTGTGATGCCGAAATAGTTGAAGTAGGTTTGATGGGTGGCCATCATCCAGATCACCAATACTCCACCGAGTGTTTCACGCCCACTTTTTGCTATTCTTCCTATATAACAATATTGATGGGGAGTAGATTGTAACGCTTGGATGACATCTTATGACCCCATGGTGATGTCAGCACACCCTGGTACTCCTGGAGTACTTCGTATGGCTCACTGTACGACGTAGACGTGTGAAGGACGGACGTCGCTTTTTTTGGTTGAAATGACGAGTAACAGTAGCAAGTAACATACGAAAACACTCTGCAAAAAGATCTTATTTGCTAGTCAGTCTTTGTTTATCGCCTGTTATCAGAGTTATTTACCCTAGCCACCCTGATTTGAACCTGGCATAATAGGTCTACTGTATTCTATGGTAAAGTTTTTTTACCTCATGCTGAAGGCAAGCGACATTTGATGCCTGGTGATCAGTTTCGTCATGGCTTCGATCAACCTGGTGACAGAATGACCATATTTTGAACAAATTTGTCCAAAAATAGGCAGAAAACGAGAAGAATGTACGATTTCAAGCATTCATTGTTCTGTGCTGTCTTGCGGAATTCCTCAAGGTGCTGTTCCCCTTCCGTTGAAGGTTGAACCAGCATCGCACTCGGATACTCAGAGTAGTTGAAGCTGTAGACTGCGGTCTCCCACCATGTGGATGCAAGGTTTTGTTATTGTGTTGTTATCTACGACGACATCAGCATGGTTAGTGGCAACGAGCCCTCAAGTTGTGCCAAGTGTAAGGCGTTTCGCAACAGCATATTATGAAGATGAAGGCGAATCAAAAAATGGCCTCGTGGTTGCAGGTGAAGTGTTCTTGTCATCGTCTGCGATCCACCATGAGGCAGGGCAAGCTCTGATACGAGCAGGACAAGCGTGGACAACAGACTGGGACGATGTGACGGATGCATTTGCAGATGCGTCGAGGGCGTTTTCTCGTCTAGGCTACGACTTGGTGGCCTATGAACTGGAGGATGCATCCACTATTGAGGGATGTACGTCTGTAGGACCCCCAAGCTCTGCTCCAAACTTGATTGCGATCAAAGAACAGTTCGAAACACTGGACACAGAAGAATTTCGAGAGGCAGCAAGGGCTTTGAGCGAATTAATAGAATCACTTTAGTCAACGTATTCCATTGGCTTTGCTTGCATAAGTCTGACATCCTTCAAATCCTCGTTCTCTATTCTCGCACCTCCCGATCCATCGAGAAAGTAGTGATAGCGTGGATTCTTCCATCTTAGCGTCATTCCAGGGACAAAGCCATCGATATTCCGAGTTGTAGTATACGCAGCAACACGTCGAAAATCGCCCTTTGAATCTCTACACAACGCCACAAGCCGTAAGCCAGGTTCTCGACGGACAAAGGTTACTTCAAGTGTCTTGCCTCGTGCTGGCATGCCTCCGTATTCTTCCAGCTGTTGCCAACTTAGCGGCGCTCGCTCTTTCTTCGCGGCTTGGCAAAGTGCTTTGTGCGAAGGCCAATCTGCCTTCTGGCACTTTTGGCTGCAGTAGACGACTTTATGACAGCCTGAGCACTTCATGAGCGAGTAATACTTTGATGAATCTCCGCAGTTATTGCATGCTTTTATTTTGCGAACCTTCTTTGGAGCTGCTGGTTTCATGTCCGCAAGGGCCGAAGCCACGGGTGCTGGCTTCTTTGTGACGGAGGTAGGTGGTATTTTCGCTGGGGGCGACTTTATTGTTGATCCCGCCTCATTCTTCTTGACTGGTCGAGGCTTTGTTGCTGCGTGTTTCTTTGACGACAATTGGTCGTTTACATCAACTTTTGTCGCTTGTGATAGATAATTACATAACTGGTCAACTTCATCGACCTTCTTCGTTGACGAGTCGTGCTTCTTCTTCACTTTTGCTTCTTTCTCTTTCGCTCTCCGTTTCGTCCTCAGTCTTTTCAATTCATTCTCAACTTGAGATAATCGTTCGATATGATATTGTATGTTGGGGTCTGTATCCGGCATGCCTTGTGACAGCAAAAACTGTAGTCCGTGTTCAAGGTCAATATGTTCGTCCAACAACTCCTCTAATTCAGCATCTAACGACTGCCGAGCAAACACTTCATCAAAATCATCATTATTGCACGCGTGGCATGCTTCAAAGCCATTGCAATAGCATTGCGGTGCATTGCTGTTCCACATGGCAAACAGGGAGAATGGAGGAGGAAAAGACTCACTCTCTCGCTATAATGTTACTCCGTCTTGTCCAACTGGCGCGTAGGCTGCAGTACAACATCTACGAAGGTCGCGTTGGTCTTTCGCGATCATGCGCGCGTTGATTTTAGCCAGACCATACAGTAGCAGCATCACAGTATCACAGTATCACAGTATCACAGTATCACGAAATTTCGAAATTTGGAATTGAACTGAGAGAGGATGGGTAGCATACAGTATGCTTAGTCAGGTTACTCACTTAGCACGCCACTCTGAGAACGGTGTGTGCGAGGCAACTTGCATCTTGGTAGTTCCTATATGCACATTGCAGTCGTGATCTTTAGTGAAAAAGCACTCCGCATCCAAAACAACCCGATACTTCGTATGCGGGCGCGCGCAACGCTCAGAAGTACTTTCAGTCGCTCCAGTCTATCGAAGCCGAACCATATCTGCACGCAGAGGTAGGTAGTCAAAGGTCTAAAAGGAAGGAATTAGCTAGGCAGAAGTCTCATTGAGATGCGTTGAGATTTCTCGCTCAGTATACACCATTCTGATAACGGTGTACACGAGGAAACTTGCATCTTGATATGCATTTGCCGTCATGAAATGTTCAAACCTAGTAGCACACGTCGTCGTCACCAAAATTGCCAACCAACACGGTGATTAAGTTCGCCTCGTTGAAATTATGGTCCTCCAGCAAGAAACCCTTGGCCGTTAGTATAAATCACATGTACAGCTCCATGTTCTTGATCTAACGGGCAAGTCTTTTCAAAGAAATAAACCGTCGAACAAGATTGTGTGGAGCCTCTAAACTTGCATTGGATCCGCCTCCATACCGATAGGTAGCCTTTTGTACGATGTAAATCAAATATAATGTTATAGAGGAGTAAGAATAACAAATAAGTCAGCAGAGCGGGAGAGCAGACGACTCAATCCATGCACACCTGTAGGTTGGAGAAAGAACCTCCCTCCTCGTTGCTTGGCGGTATCTCATCGCCTGAACTGCACCCGGTCCCGTTTCTCCGTCATCGAGAGGAGCTGATTGACAGTCGCGGATGCCTTAGGACAACCATAAAACGGCTTCCTAGATGATCCCAGCATTAGGAAGCAAGCTTATGGAGCCCCTTCGGTGCTTGTAAGTACTTCAATGGATGGGTGCTCGCCAGTCTCTTTGCCTCCAGTATCGAAGTGAGCCGATTGGGAGTCTTTGTTGCTGTGACCACCGTTAAGGCTGTCCCCGGTACCATCGGAGGCAACACTTTTACCACCTGCTTGTGTGGCTGGCGAATCTTGCTTCTTGCAGCACAAGCAAGCCCGAAGCCTTTTGCGAAAACAAAAGAGTGTGACAAGAACTATGACAACGAAACCAACAGAGCAACAAATTGTCAAGAGGCGCACAGTATAAGGGCTAATGGATTGATTCCCAAAATCATCGAAATCGCGTGCATCGCTGACGATACCTCCTCCTTCAACATTGAGAATGTCGCGGCAATCTTCTGAAAGCAATCCACCTAATTGAGCTTGCTCCTGACAATCAAGCACCGTCACGTTGGTCGTGCTGTCCTCATTGTTGTCTGTGACTGATACATCGCAGGACGGCAATGGTTCCGTCCATGGATGTGGTTGAGGGCTAAGGCACCAATTTTTGAGCGGACCATGGCCGATACAGTGTGTGTTGAACGGGCCAACCTCGAGCTCTCCATGGCGGAGTGACTTCCAACGCGCGACGGCTTTCTCCACATTCTCGTCGCGGTTCTGAAGGAAGCGGTCCGTGTAGCTACTCCAAATATTGAACATGAGAACTCCATCCACGAGGAACCACCCTTCCCAAGGCGAAGCGGGGGGACCTAACCAAGTCTCCTTCCATGGCCAACGAGGAGGTAGCTCCAAGGCGATACCCCAACTGCAGAATCCTCCCCACGCCGGGGCATACTTCCAGGGATCGCCAACAAAGAGGTTGCGGTTTGATTCTGTCGAGAACCAGAACTGGTATCCTTGAAAGTTGAAGGCAAACTCGGGTTTGCCACGAACAGCCTTGCCACCGTCATGATAGGATGGAATAAAGTGGTATTGGACTACGTCGTAGCCAAGTAGGACGGGGTGGGCTTCTGTAAGAGGAAGATGAAACTTAGGTCAGAAGCAGTAGTGTGGGTGACGTACTGACAGCCCAAAAGGTAGCTACTCTCTAGCCAAGAGGAGAAAAGACACTCCCCATACTGAGTAGAACTCTACGTTGGCTTCGTACTGTGTGTCAGAGGTGTGGACCGAAGGGCTTTGCCATTCCAAGACGCGTACACGATGGCTTTACTTACCATATAGCTGTTGACAAGGTTGGTCTGCGACATCCACAGCAAGGGGAAGCTCTGAAATCGACAGAACCTCGTCGGTGTTCATCTTTCTTGGTCGAGGCTGCTGTTCCGCTGTTGGTGAAGTAGTGAGATCAAAAAGATACGATGAGGTGAGTGCATCCTGCTGGGGAGGCCTCCTGGGCAGGATTCGACTCATTCATCAAAATTGTGAGCCGCGGTACAGTCTACTGGTAGGAATTGGCACACGTGACATGTACGAGATAAATACGTATTGCGCGCCAAATAACCATGGCGCCAACACAGCTTCTATGCGACTTATGACTTCATCAAGAGAGACATTTCCAGGAACAGGCACAAAACACTCGTGCCAAGAACACAAATACAAAATACAACAACCTGCCAACAGCAAGATGACCCACTGGTGGGGAGTAAACCGCAACAGGGCTACCCGGAATGGAGGGATGCCACGGACATCAAGGCAGGAGGAGATGCCAGAGGAGTCTCGAGATGAGGCAGTGACACGGGCAGTCGACGAAAGCGTCCCTGAGGGCCCCACATTTCAACACACAGTCGATGATGTGGCAAGGGGATTGCACACGACGGCCGAACAGGTCGCTGAGCGGGTGATGCTGGAGGAACAAACGAATAAGAACGAGGATATTATTCTTGGGAAGAAGTCGCATACGCCGGACATGGATGTGTCGTTCTTTCGTCGTTTGGCTTCTAGGTTTCCTCGATCCTACTACTTCACTACCCAACTCATCGTTCCCCTTTTAATCTTGATTGGAATGGCCTTCCTGTTTGGTTGGGCGCTGGCCTCTCTTCAGTCCCCTGGAGAAATTGAAGCGAACGATGCACAATTGTCAGCTGCGTTTGGGCAGTACTTGCTATACGTTATTGATTACATGGCGATCCACGCAACGATTGCATACGCACCTCGACATTGTGTCGAGGAGTACTCCAACGCCACGAATGACCAGCTGTTTGAAAATTCGACATTCTTATACGAGAACATTACGGAGTGTGCTGAAGGATTGGCGAATGAAACGTTTCCAATACAAGAATTCCTAGAATTCTTATCCACGCAGCCTGTTGAGCTCACATTCGATTGGATAGACTGCAAGCGGTTTAACGAGGAACAGTTTGTGTTCGACACAGTGGTCATTGACTTAACACCCACGGAAAGTGATAAGGTGACGCAACTACGCCAATATCTCAGCGATTATACATTCGATTTCGGCAGAGTGATTGCTGAAAACGGCACGGACTTTGGCTACTTCGCTGCTCTTGAGGAAGCGACAGGTTCAGCGACATGCAAACCTCACGTTGCAGGTGGTGCCTTGTTTTGGTTTACAATCATGACAACGATTGGGTGAGTTTGAAGTAGCCATTTGCATCGAGCTACGCGTTCGAAAATCGATTGCTGAGCCACACGTATACTCATTTGCTTGTTTCTGTCTGAATCTTCCCCATACAAATCACAGGTATGGTAACACCGCACCGACAACTACAGGAGCGAGACTCCTCGTCTTTACTTGCGGATTCGTGACCATCATTGGGTTCCTTGCGCTGAACGGTACTGCAAGCAATATCTTGATGACTATCATCGACGATTTGTTGATACGGTTGCGACTTCGCAAACTTACTAGAGGAATCCCTGCAGTCATTCTGTGGCTTTGTCTCTTGATCCTTTGGATGCTGATTTTGGCACTGTGTGCAGTGCTATTTTTCAAGAATCGTGTGGGAGAGGATCAATCTTTGGCTAGTGCTTACTGGTTTAGTTATGTAACCATCACGACAGTCGGATTCGGCGATATCTACCTTCCCCATTCAGAGTAAGTACAAAATGGTCGCGACAACATATGCTGCTGATATTTATGGCACTCACTCTCCGTCAATTCCAAAGGTTTGTGGCGACGGACATGTTCTCGATCCCCTTGGTTATTTTGTTTGGGTTTGTCATTCTGGGCAACTTTGCGACAAAGTTGCTGGACTTGATGATCACGTGGTTTCCCGCCGATCAGACTTTGGCAAGCGTCTTGGAAGCAAATCGCAAGGAGTCGCCCGTAGACAAGCTATTGCATTCATCGCCGACACAGATCAAGCGACGCCATTCATTCTAAGGGCAGCTTGCGTGTGAACCATGAGGCTCCCACAAAACCTACCTTCTTGCATCGCATGCTTAATGAGTAGCTACATACTTAGAAATCGACGACTTCCCTCGTCTACAATGCATATTTATACTACCTGGACTATTCTATTTCAAATCCTTCACACCACTTTCGTAGGTCGGCCGCATCCTCAACGATTTACTTCACGGACTCCCTGCCTTGTCTAGGCTTACTGGGCGGCACCTCATCTCCACCTTTCCGCACTATTCTGTAGAGCCTTCGAATCAATCGCGAATCTCTCTCACGGATGTTGGTACTAGAGAAACGCACACTTGGCGGCGGTGGCTTTTCTCCCATCGTTCTCTACGCGTGCCTCTCTAGAGTTCTCCCAACAAGCCATCCATATTGCTAATAGTACGGATACGAAAAAGGTGGAGTCACCAAGGAACGAGGAGTTCCCTGTTGACACCCCTGTCGCGGAAGCCCCAGTAGTGGATCTTCCCTCCACAAAATGTGTAGTCTTCAAACGAAGAGTCATCATCAGAGTATTCTACATGCAGCATCCACGACGCAACGCAGCGTCGCGCCACTTTCGTCCGTGGTATCGTGCTAGATGCACACCAGCAATTGCCATGGCTCCAACGATCGGCGTAAACACGTGCATAGGCGTCAATTGATTGGCGTCTGTCTAATCTATCATACTGAGAAGAAGTAAAAAGTGACCAGATTGATTCATTCTGGGTGTGAATCGTGCTAAATTTCTCCTCTTGCTTTTTGGCAAGTCGTGAAATTATGAGAGTGAGAGGTGCGCAATCTCGAAATCTCAATCCGTTGTGCAAGTCTCTTCTGGTTCGTGGTCGAGCAACGCTCTTTATAGTTGGTTGATCAGCCCCCTGATGCCATCGACTCTATGAAGAGCCAATCATCAATCCTTGCGACGGTCGCCTTTGCAGTGGGCGCGGTGGTTGTCGCAACAGCACAAGACGAATACCCACGTCAATATAGCCTGTGGTCCTCCGAAGAGATTCACCAATCGATCCGAGATTGGAAAATAGCTTATCCAGATTTGATTCACGTCAGCACCAGTCAGGAAGCATTTGGTCTGGAGACTGCTGGTCAAATTTCTGATTGTCCTTTCGATGGAAATTTTGTCAGCGGTTGTTTGAACTACTATGGAATCATTCAAGATTATGTTGCACACCCCGAGGGATCAGACTCCTCCAACCGTCTGCCGGCATTGTTGCTGTCGGGTTGTCTTCATGGAGACGAACGAATTGGTCCGACAGTGGTCATGGAGACTGCTAGTCTGATGCTACAAGCTGCCGCTTGTGAGGCCCTCCCAAGAGTACAACTTGAAATCGGTATCGCGTTAGCATGTCGCCAAGAATTGCGCGATAAAGGAATTACAGATACGCAACGACAATGGTTAGCTCGATTGGTAGCTACGAGACGTATTGTCATTGTTCCCACCGCCAACGCACTTGGATACTACCGCAACACTCGAACAGAAGGTGGCATTGATCCAAATCGCGACTTTGCGTTTGACGTGACAAGTCCCTCGCAATGTATGCGAACGATGGCGGCTCGCACGTTAAATGAACTGTTTCGTAACGACATGTTTCAAATG
>JAVCKV010521590.1:0-11387 GCA_032274145.1 Herpochondria borealis | reverse complement strand
AGGATATGATGTAAGAGAGCTTGCTGTGCTGGGCCCCTTAGCTTCTCATCACACACGAAAGTGGGGCGATGAGTCGGAAATAAGCACGCGACTAGCCGCCGCTCTCTGGTGGTTGGCGGCCGGCAACGCCGCGACCTGCTGCTTGGACTGGGTTTCTCTGGTCAACTCGACGATGCACACTCGCGAAGCGGTGGCTCGCACGTGCATCCTGATAGGGAGATGGGCAGCATCACTATCAGGTGCACCCTCCCTCTCCGGGTATGGCTCTGGGGTTGATAAGGGCGGCTAATGCTTGCTGGATTGGGAGCAGGCAGCGATCCCTTCCTCGGGCCAAGCCGCCACCACGTCACTCCTAAATTTATGTTACGGAATCGATCAAGTTGGCTTTCGCCAAAGTCAGTCTCGTGGACGCAGATTCATCTAGGGGTAAAGAAAGGCCACTACGCCAAGCTTTTCAACCGAGTGATCGACAGCAACATGATGAAACTGCTCCCTCTTAATGACTCAACTATCGAGAATTCTGTCTTCGGGGTATGGAAAGCTGTCGACCAGACCCAGCGTGTCTTTTGGGGATGGGAGCGCGCGAATCAATTCTTCAACCCGCTTGCCAGCAGCGTCGAACTTCCGACTTGGAACCTAGTGCCCTCTAGGCGACTACCTGCAGGTGAGCGCCTCTTTCTGGCCGGTTGCGATATCTCTCAGGTTTTCAACCGGAACCGCGTTCCCCTCTTCCTCATCCCCTTTCTCTGCATGCCACGCATCCGAGTCTCACTGGTAAAAACCACTCTGTATTGCAACTTTTTCGAGCCCTGCCTGGCTTGCGTCCCAATGGGAGCCACATTCGCGGCCTCCCTTGCGCTGCGGATCTCTCTCTCCATTCTCTCTCGGAGATCTCTCGCGCGGCCGCCCTTCTCCCTCGCCGACCATGGACTGCGCTTTTCTCACGGTGACAGCCACCGCCGCCAAGCTGATCGTGGTCACCAAGAGATTGCTTCGCCGCGGGCGCTCTTCGCCATACCTCATCTTTAAGTTGATGGGCACGTGGACTTGGGAGTGCTTACTGCGCACGCCTCTTTTGTCGATTTTCAGCGCATTCTACTCCTTCGTGCGTGCCAACAACCCGCGACGCGAGCGTACCTTGCCACAACCGGTCATAGCTGAGCTCAGCGACGCCCTTGACCTCTTCCCATCATGCAGGCGGATCTCCGGCTCCTTGACGCCGACCGCATCTACGCAAGCGATGCGTCGCTGACAGGGAAAGGGGTAAGCTACTGTACGCTGTCTCCGGAGCTGCGACGTGACTTCTTGGCTCACACAAAGGAGACACGCGTGACCAACGGTTGGCATACCACCGCAATCAGCAGCGAGCGCTCTGACCCTTCCGCTGTCGAGTCCACGGACACCGCGCTGCCCTTTCGCAGCTCGCAAAGACTATCTACCAGTTACGCTCGCGCCTTTTCTGACACGAAGTTCTCCGTTGCTGTCAGCTCACTCTGGAGACTGCAGCATCAACACATCAACTACCTCGAATTGGAGGCCACCATCCTGGCGGTCAGGCACATGGAACGGTCGCCACTCACACGCTCTCGCCGTGTTGCACTATTTATCGACAGCACCGCGGCGCTCGGAGCAGTATCTAAGGGCCGTTCATCGTCCCACCAACTAGACGTTCTGTGTCGACACCTTGCAAGCCATCTATTGCACTCGGACATTCTGCTTTCGCCACACTGGATACCGAAGCAGCTCAACCCTGCAGATGAGCCATCTCACCGACCTCGAGATCGTCCACGACCGCCTCGGCAGACCAGCCAACGAATTTATCGTCGAATATCTGGAGGACTTGGACTTTCTTCAAGCCGTTAGTAAGAAGCCTGTTACGTTCGAAGCGTACTCCAAGGCTGCAAGTAAGTTTGTTAGTTGGTTGGCTCTTGCGGGGCGCAGTCAAAGCTTCATCGTCGAGATCGACTCTCTGCTCTCCGACTACGCGTGCTTTCTACAACAGCAGAATCCCCGTCGCGGACAACTACAACTTCTACGATATACAATCTATGGTCTTGAGTTCCTGCAGCCAGTTTTTTCTGGACGCCTGAAGTCTGAAAGGCAGTCGGCGGCCGGTTGGAATCGGCTGAACCCCGCGAATTCGCCCCCGCCGCTTTAACAGCACGTCAATGACGCACTGTCTACCTGGTTCGTTCGAAACGGAGATGATGCTGCAGATGCTGCTGCGCTTGCGTTGCAGATTAGCTTCGCCGGGTATCTTCGCGCAAATGAGATCATCCAGTTGCGCATGAACGATATATGCTTCCACGGGGACCCCAGGCTTGCTGACTTTGCCAACGCCTCTCGCTCGGGTTGTGTCATTCGCGCAGCCAAGACAGGAAAGAACCAATTAGTCCCACTGTCCGCGCCGCTTGTAATTCATCGACTGCAACGCTAGTTGGCGTCCCGCGTTCTTCGTCCGGAGTCCCGCGTATTCCATATGTCTTAATCGCAGCTGCACCAACGCTTTCACCAAGCACTGATAGGGTTACGCGTCGAGTCCGTAGGATACACACTGGACTCTTTGCGGCATGGTAGAGCAACTTCTGATCTACTGCGCGGCAAAAAATTTGAGGACGTCATGTGCAAGGGGCGCTGGCTTTCAAACAAGTCCTGCCCGCGGTATCTGCCAGCGGGGAAGGGATTGCTACTGCGCAAGCGTGTACCGCAATATGTCAACACAACGATTACGGAGCTGGCGGAGCGCTTGAACCAACGCTCTAGTAATGGGGGAAGCGGGAGGGCCGGACGTAATATGACCACTATCTAATGTGTCCTCTTGCGTGCACTGCTCACTGAGCTGGCTTCTTCTTAAAATTACTTGCCTTCTGGGCCAGCAGCTAACTGAGCAGCAAGCCCCGCGTCGAATAATACTTTTTTCTCCCTCACCTAGACGTGGGCAGTACGACCTGTTTTCACTAGGAAAATGAACATCCGGATTAACAATTTCATCGTCAATATTCTCATTGATTGTGAAGCAGGTTATGAACTGAAAGAGTCGTCAAGCTGGAACCATCCCTGCGGGCCGTTTTTCTCGCTCGAGCGTGAACTCCTTGAGTATTCCGATAAGCCTTTTTTAGTTCACACTAATTCCGTTACCGGGCAGTGAGGTCAGTTTTTATTGATAGGACCCTTGCTGGGTTTCTACAGTACTATCTACTTCTCCTGCAATGAATCACATCCACACGAATGCTTTCTCTTGGGAATTCTAGCGAGCTCTGAATTATCTTTGATGTGATAAAATTATACGTGGCCAACCTAATACAGGAAGCCTCGCCGCGCGAATACCACTGACAGGCAGGCAGCTAGGGCGGCAGAAACCTGTAACATTATAATGGATACCCCGTGTTTTGGCATTCTTATCGATTTTTAAGGATGTTAAATATAAAAATAATTAAAAACAAAGAAAGCAAAATAATTACGAAAAACACTAGGAACAGTACATTTATTTTAAACTCAAATTAAAATGAAACTAATAGCAAAGTAGCAGAAATGTAATATTTCTACTACAACTAAATGATAAAACTAGTTAGATTACTACTGGTACAACTGCATACGAAAAAAACGTTATAAAATAATTACAGTAAACTATAAACCATATGGGTGATGTTCAACGTCAAAAGTACCCTATGAAATCTTCATCAGGGCCTCAAAAAAGGCAATTTAGTATAAAGAATTCAAAAAATTGGCGAAGTACTACATTCTACCATTTGCGGCGCTCTGTTCACCTGTACATGTCAGGTATTCCAGAAACGAAACAGTACGGATATATGAACGGGCCAATACTTTCATAATTGAAGATAGAAGCAAAAACAATTTTGATAATCCCAACTCAAATTTACAGTGCAATTTTATTTGAGATTTTACTGCTGTACGAATTCCGTACGAACTCCGTTCTATCCCCAAAATACAAAATACCTAGACGACTGTCGCTTTGGAAATACTTCTGCAGGACGTTGACCTGCAAATACTTCTTGCGATTATCGTGCTGGGTTGAAGGAGTTTCATCTAGAGGAGTGCGCGTCAGGGCGAACAGGTCACTCTGTATTCCATGAGGTTGAACTTCTGTAGCAGCACTGCGTCTCGGCGTCTTTAACGTTCGAAACTCTTCAGTCTCTGCTGATCCCTGATGCTTTCTTGCAAATAAAATCCCTGGCTTGTCTTTCCTAGCTATGAAGACATGGTATTTCAAAATTGCCAACCCAGCTGGGACTCGAAAAACTGTCCGAGAAACACTTTCCATTTGCGCCAGGAGACTTGCGTCCCAGAAATACAGTCTTTGTTTGGGTTTCATCGAGCCGTTGTACTGTAAAACAAGATACTTTCAGAAATTCATTGAAATTTTAATGAAATTGAAAAGTTAAAAATGTAACCAGTCGTAAAAGCTTTCGATTTGGGCATTACCGGAAAAACATAATGTTATTTAAACGAATAGGATCATTGGATAGAGTGGGAGTTTTTCAAAAACGGCACCTTGCACGCCTCTTATGCACGGTTGAAGCAGGCTATTTTCCAGTGCCCAAATAGTCGCCTTTCATGCCGTGTAAGAAATAAAAACGCTTAGCACTCCTCCGCCATGTACTGTTAATAACCTTTACAGTAGAGAAACCTCACGTAGGGTGTCCCCACAGTGCAAGGTTCTAAAAGCCATGAGCCATAACTTCCAACGTGGCATCCGCCGATTGGGCGCCAGCTGTTAAGCCAAATTCTGACAAAGGGACTAGCATTTGGCAATTTGGCCTTGGCCAAATTGTTTACAAGTCAGCCGCGCATTGTACACATCTAATGAAAAAGTGATAAATATTAATTTAAGGATAAACAAATACAGAACTAAATACAAATCTTAACAGAGGTAATAATGTATACTATTGTTAAAAACCATTATTCAATATACTCTTAACTTAAAAATAAACAAAATGCTTATAACCAAGTTTACGATAACAACAGAAATATTGGCGTAAAAATAGTCCAAGTAATATTAAAATTGATCATAATAGTAACAAATCAATTATTTATAACATTGAACTTTTTGAGAAAAAGTTGTGGAGCAATACTACAAAATGTGACGTAAAAATCTTGTAAGTTGTTTTTATCAGGCGTAGTATCAAAAATGTGTGTGAGTTCCGAGTCGTCCCAAATTAAAAAAATGTAAGACTGTATCATGAAAGCGTGATTTTGAAAGGTCATAAAACATGTGCATCCGTTTTGGGTCCGTTTTTGTTGTAAAGATGGTAATGTGATGGTGCTATGTAAGAAATTAATATTTATTGCATCTTTTCAGTTGGGGTATCACTGCCCGGGTCTATTTGACGCTTCACAGTAATAAATTTCATCCTAGCACTGCAGGCAATGAGCTTCGTCATAATTTAAAAAAGTAAAATGATCTATTTAGGCTGGATGAAGTTTCCGATATGTGGTTTTTTTTAATTATTAGTAAATATTAAACTACGTTTACTACTTGGTCACCAATACTGCTATTTTATCTTCCAGTTCTCTTCGTGCTTCTCTTCAACTGTTCGAATTGCGGGATTTATCCGCAATTTTCGTAAGGGACGACTTGGTATCGGAAGGTTTGGACCTAGTAACTACATTAGTTGTGCGTTACGATTCATTGCATCTCCGCGTGTCACACGAGCGGCGAGAATCCTCTTCGAAAGATGTTTTGTCGAGAAGGTCATGTCCTGATCTGTCAGAATCGTAACTCGAGCTGAAAGAATCGGGTTTGACGCACATATTTTCGTTCTGCGTCGACAGGGAAGAACGGAATTACTTACTGAGCTGAAAAAGACGAATTTCTAGAATTGTCCGAAACAATAGACGGAACAGTTGAAGGATTGTGGACAGACCTACTTGTCGGGAATTCAGAAACCTGAATTCTACAAAATTTGGGACTTCCTTAATCCTGTCGATGAAAAAAGGATTCTAATAGGTTCAACGTCCTATCCTCGGGCACGCTTGGTATGGATATCAGCATTGCAGCAACCGACATTTAAATGTCATGAACTACTTTCGAGAACTTCTCCGGTTCTATGCGGATTGAGGCCGATAAAGCTGCATCCACAGCCTAAGTAGCATACGATGGGGGATTTCTGAATGCACTGGTCCGTTGAATGGCTTATCGAAACATTAACGTATCTAAAACGGGCCAATAGGAGCCGCGGTGAATTCCCTTGAAAGCCATCAAATACGTATGTCGGAAAACCAGGATAGACCGCTTTCCAACCCCTAGATATCCACTAGAACTTGAAAAGGCGTTTGAATGGCTGCTGGGCGCTGTCCTGTCGAGCCATTAAGGGATAATAGACCCTATCGTACATTTAATCCGCTGGGATCTTCGTTCGTACCGCTGTATTGTTAGCGACAAATATTTAATTATGTATATTATCCTCCTGCTAAGTTCTTGCGCGTGAGTTATGTAAATCCGTGACGTGGTTTCTGAACGGTTCTGGTGATGGAAATCCCCGGCACGTTAAGAACTTCCCGCAGCGGTACCTGTACTGTAAGTGGTTCTTGGGCTAGTTGTGGTACGACAATAAGGGGGCGGCGCACCCCCCAAAGTCGGATCATACACGTGTGAGCTACCCACGGCACATGAAATTCCTTCGCCACTCCGCCACTTCGCCACTTGGCGGCGTGGGTAGGTACAGCGTGCAAAACGCCGTGGGTAGCCCGACACCTCACCACTTTGGCACTCCGGGGTTTACGTGCTCTGATTAGCTGGGCTGAGTGGATCTGTCGACGGATGGGGATGTCATAATAATGGGTTGTGATAGGGCTGATTACCCTATCTAGTTCGTCTAGTTAAGGCATCTAGTGTCAGGCTAGCTACTGTTTTGTCTCTGTGTAGTAATGTTTAGGGGTATTTGCAGCTTGGACCGTTTTATGGACACGAGCTCCGCCTTGGGCGCGGCCCCAGCCGCTTCTTAAGCGGCCTGGGTCGCACTGGGGTTGGGAGCAGAGGATGACGAAGGTATCAAAAAGCTACCGTGGTAGTACGTTTGAGCTACCCCCAAGTAAAGCCTTTTTCTCCGTCTTTGACCTTCTTTTTTCCTTCTTCCCCCTTTTTGTGTTGTTTTGCGGTGGTTTTTAGCGCTTAAGAGTGGAAGAACACTACGTCGAACGACGAAACCCGTTAGACCAAACTTGTCCGAAGTCACGTTAGCGCCGGCATCTCATTTCGCATTAAGCTCTACCAATCTGTCCCCTTGTGTGCGCGCGACGAGAGTGAGCTACCATGCAGCACCACAGTAGTTTTGTACTCGGAACTGGCCGAATGCGCGGGGCTTCATCAGTGTCTCGGGTTATTCCAGAGACTTCCTACTTTCGTCGCTCGTTTCAAGACCAACCAGGTACGAAAGATTTCAGACGATCTTTGGTTCGGTTTTAAGATTGGGCCGGCTTCCTACTGTGATGCCGGATCTCCTAAATCCTTACTTGAATAACAGAACGGGACACCCTGTTGCGGCTGCAGCTCTGTCAGAGGGAATGGGATGATAAGAACCCCTGGTGGTTCCCAGATACATCTCCGTTAGCGGCACAGCTGGGTCGCCCTCTATATACTTCGTCTTATAAGACGCTGGCTGCTCGTTCGAAATGCCCTTTGTCACATCCCTGTGGCCAATACCGACATAAATGTGGGGTTACGTCACTGGTTGGACCGGTGCGCCTGCGCCTGTGTGTATTATTGTCTCCGGGTTTGAAGTGGTCGAAAAGATGTTTCCCTCCACGGCTGTAGCGCGTGTCATAATATCGTCCAGGTTTCGATCCACCTTCAAATAAAATTGACGCCGATATGTACTTGGCTCGAACGAATGGGTGCAGACTCTTGAATTATTGGTCTGGAGACCAATTGAAGTATTTTAAATACGGTTGGACCACTTTGAAAGGATTTATCAGTAAGTACCCTTGCCGGTCCCCCGGGAACCATTTACTGTTTACACTATTACTATACCTGTGTAGTGCTACAGAGAGTGGTGAGCTTCCGTAGGTCCTACTAAACGTGCACTGGTGTGTGCGCTCTGTAATTTTACCACTACTGTATGTACACTTGTGTGCATATACCAGTAGTTTAACGGCTACTTTATTTGCATATATATGACCTAGTACATTAGCCCGCGTACTTTACGTGCTTATGTATGACACGCCATTAAATTAAACCGGTAACTCTACACAACGTACAAACTTAAGAATTGTACTACGTTCATGTTGAAAAATTCTAGGTAAGCAGAATTTTGCGGTGGTATCACTGACATGAACAGCATGCGCTCTCAACCATGGAAACTCAAATCGCTCCTGGTTATGCGCAAACAAGAAATTTCTGCCGATGTACAATAACTCTACTTTGAACAGGATGCAAAGCTCTATTCCAGTCTTTTTCTAAAACAAGCCAAATCGGCGATACGAAAAATCGCGCTGAACAAACTCTGCGGGACGGAATATGACTTTCCTTTCTATGCGATTCAATGTTAAATAGACTTTGCAACACAATTGGCTCATAGCCGAAAAGATGGTTTCATCTCACTCTTAACGGATGCATCTGAAACGCATTTTTCTGCAACCTTAACGCAAGTGCCAAAGACTCAGCTGGAAGAGGAGATCTGAAAACAGTCACATGAGCCCCTAGCGTTCTAAGCATGTTCATGAAAAGGATCTTCGAAGAACTGGACTACATTGGAGAAGAAAGACTATTCGACGGGGAAAGAAGTGACAGAGCTTCATCACATCACGGTTTCTGGTACTGTTTCCCTCTACACAGATCCATTCAAATTGAATTGCATCCTCGATCCGTACTGGCGTAACCCGGAATTGAAAAACAACACGGCCAAATGGCTCAAATATTGGTATTTGCAGCTTGAAACGAGGCCTGTATGGAACTATTGATGGCGTTAAGGGCCCAAATCTCTTAATTTCAACTGATTTTAAGATTCTGGTTGACAGTCCTGCCATCATCCAGTCTACACTTCATTCAAATCCTGTCCCAAGATTTTAGGAAAGTTACCTCTCGCTGTTTTTAGTGCTCTGCCACAAGACTCGCCATTAGTCTCCGTCTCATGCAAGAAAGGACGTTACATCAAGTGAATCAGTCGCGAAAACATGAATTTCCGCCAATTATTGAAGAATGAGCGCCTCCTTAACTCAGAGGATTATAATCATTTCGATACTGGCGAGAACCATTCGGAATTTTGTAAAGGCCTTGTAAAGCAGCACAAACGGAACACGAACGTCTTTGTGTAATTTCACGGAAGGAATCATCGTCTGCCGTTGCTGAGCCGATTCACAACGCTGGACAGAAACTCTGTTTCGAGTGGGGCGGACCATTCCATGTGACTCGAGTAATATCTGATTTCAAATTTGAAATCCAGCATCTTGTCACTGGAAATAAGCAGAAAACTCAAGGCTCTAGACTGAAACTATTCCAAAACCGAGACATTTAAATCACTTCAGAATGCATGAAATATATCAAGTAGCACAAAAGCAAACCAACATCGTTCTTGACCATGTCTACACTAATGCTGGACAGGACATTATTGAGGTCCACGTCCGCTGAGAAGGAGATAAAGGAGAAAAAACGACTTGGGAGAGAGCCGCGATTATTCTTTAGGACGTACCAGCTAAAGTGAAATAATTTTCAAACCCTCACCTCGCTTGGCTCTGATACTCAAAATTATCTCGCCTCTCAGCTCAAACTGACGACCTGTTAACGGTCGTAAGGGAAGCCAAAAAGTTTAGGGTGGAATGGAGTGGAGCGGGGTGGTGTGAAAGTATAAAGACTCATCAGGCTCCTTATAAGGGCACTATAAAAAAACCCGATTCAAATCTGTGCCGTCCCTGAAAAGGCCTGATTTCTGCGCCGTACTTAAATTTTATCTTGAGCATTTAATTCCCAATTTCAGTTCGCACTGTCCAATCCGACCTGATTTCGGGAAACTATTCCCACCTAGTTCGCAGCCAATATTGCACCAGTGCCGTGTACATCAGGAAAATCGGACCACCCAGATCATGAAACTCAGGGCTCATCATTCGCGAGGGTGTGCCCACGTCGCCTCTCGATCTTGTAAGAGATCGTGTTATGGGGACGATTAAACTATCCCCAATTACAAACAGGTCAAAAACAAGCCATATGCTCTTGATCAGACATTGTCTTCCAATTCGCTTTATCTCTTGTAAATAACTATGTATTACAAATATAAACTGCAGTCCTTCATCGGTTTCCTATTCAAAAGGATGAGTATCCCTCGTACACACCACGCCGACCAGGAACGACACATAATGGCCTACGCTGGCACGCCAGACACTGGGATACCGCTGGAGAACGGCCTAATGGCCGGCTGGCCAACCGCGACTCGCATTACCTTCACTTGGCGCGACTGGCCTGATTTTACCGGGAACGGAGAGCGCTTTGAGGTGACGCAGGTCCGCAAGGCCCAAGCTCAGAGTAGCTGAGTCCTAAATTGCTTCATAAATCTTTCGCTTGGCCGCTAAAAGGTTACTTCATTAATCCAGACTAACCGAGTGCTTTCAGCCTCCCTTTATGATGCTTTATTCTTGGCAGCAATAGTGGATTACGTAAAGTACGAAGCCGATCGCTCCGAAGATTGGCGCCACATCGTTCGCAAGTTTCATCTGGGTGGGGCAAGTCTCGCTTATCACGAAAGTGGTGGAGAACCAGGGGCGTCTCCTGCCCGTCGTTGCCATCGCTTAGAAACTCTCGTCCTTCGCTACGTTTTCACCAGCTGTCCGTGTTCGCCTTTGCGGAGCTCGAAGTAGCCATTGAAGTTCCTTCCAATGCTCCAATATGGATGTCTGTGACGCCGCCGCCGCCAGTGCCGCCGCAATCATCGCCTTTTGTGGTGGTAGTGGGGCGGAGGCCAATTAAGGCTACCCCAAATTTCAAGCGGGTATTACTTAGGTCTCGAACCGCGGCCGCTTCAAGAACCTCCGGCGGTTCGGCCGCGGAAGACACTGTGACAAAAACCACGATAACTATGAAGATGCTGCCGACAGCGTTGACACCACCTGTCGCGATTAAGACTGCACATGTAGTATTTTCTTCTACGCCGGAGCCCTCAATTCCATCCAAGCCAAGCGCTGCTAGGCCTTCGGATATGGTCCATCCTCCTGGAGCACTGATTCCGCGCCCCATTAGAACCCACTAGCACAAAAGATGAAATAGAGGCGACCGCCGCAGCTCCAATGGAAAAGGCGGCCGCGGCAGTGACAAGAACGAACACTGCGCAGGGGTCGGCCTTGAACGGGACGAAAATCTTTTTGGATGTACAAGCAGTGGCAGGACGAAATTAAATGCATTCTACTATAAAATCCCTAAGGTTAGTGCGAGATACCAGAGG
>JAVCKV010521479.1:0-11389 GCA_032274145.1 Herpochondria borealis | reverse complement strand
TAGTAGCTAAACTACTAGTAATAGCTACTAGTTAATGTGTAACATTAATTTATTTGATAACATTAACTAAATCCCAATGTACCCCCCCATTAATAATGTTATCAAGGGCAGACTGTACTAGTATCGTAGTACCCCAGTTCTCATCGGTTCTACTGGATGAGTACCAATGTTCTACCAGCTAGTACGGTACACTGTATTAATACAGTGTCTGCAATTAAGAAAAAGCACACAGCACAGCACTCCAAACAGCATGCGAAAGTCAAAGTGCAGTTTTGCATGCTTTTTGGTTACAAGCGGTGTCCGCAATCCAAAAACCTGAAAAAGCATTTTGCACTCTAACATTCTGACGTTTCAAATTAAGATCCAACTTTGATCGCGTCTAAATTGATGTTCATCAAAATAATTTCTATTTTAAAAGAGTTCGCACCCATGAAGAACAAACCTGCAAAGCTGTACTGTTGTATCTTATTTTCAACCATGTCTGAAGTATCTTCCCGCCAATGCTCACAATCACTACCATCCCGTCTCATTCACATACACTCACACCCATATCACTTACTTACTATCGTGCTATACTCACAACCTTGGCAACTACTGCTTATCACTCCATCACCCCATCATACCCAACGATCTTTACTATGTCAGCGGTTCAACGCACACCAACTCAACAAGAAGATGTCGCAACTGAGGTGGAAGAAAGCGATGTTCACGGTGAACAAAGTAAAGACGCTCTTCAATCTCCAGGAAAAGAAATTCCATGTAGCACCGAAGCCATCCAAAGGAAAGTCTCAAAACAGAAATGCATTTGGTAATCTTATCATGTACAAGATGATGACCTTGATTAAGTCTCTGT
This sequence comes from Herpochondria borealis, assembly GCA_032274145.1. Classification (NCBI taxonomy): domain Eukaryota; phylum Rhodophyta; class Florideophyceae; order Ceramiales; family Ceramiaceae; genus Herpochondria; species Herpochondria borealis. The sequence continues at coordinate 10,536 of JAVCKV010521479.1, read as the reverse complement.
ATTGCAAGTGCAGTCAGCCGGAGAATAGCTCCCGTTAAAAACCCAAAAAGAAAATCAACATGCTCATCGTCGATTTCAGCTTGCAATTCTTCTAAATCCATGCGATCAGTTACTGTCAAGGCAGAACCCCTGTACAGCCAGTTGGTACGACGGCGACTGTTCCTAAGACCGGACCGAATGATAACATCAGGATCTGCATCTGTCAGTTCCTCATCGTCAATATCAGCTACTGCTCCCACTACTGATCCCTCTACAGACGCTATGTCTGCCATGATAGTCTACGTAATAATCAATAAAGATTAGATATTCTTTTGTATGGTTGGTGGTAGATCTGCGAAAGATCTGATAGTCAGATCTGCAGGCTTTAGCACTCGGCATGACTCAGATTTGGCCGGTCATAGTGCTTAAGTGCTGGTCATAGTGCAAAGTCATAGTGCTTTTTGGTAATTGCGGACACGGTAATGACTTGTGGACAAAACCTTAACGTTATGGTTTTGTCCACAAGTCATTGAATTGCAGGGTCTTTGAAACAGAGCTAAAATCAAAGACTCGACCATCAACAGTTCGCAGTACACAGACAAGAACAAAAGATCAAGAATGACACTGCCAAGAAACGTAAGGCATTGACATTAGTAGCAGCGATAGATCAGATACAGATACAGAAGAAAAGGAGAACACGAACATTACAGGTCGTAGGCATTACGAATAATAAAATGGGTGAGGTTCAGCTAGCTTAAACTATCCTACAAAACACCTTTCATGTTTCTTAGTTTGAATCGGAATCCGAATCCGAATTGTAATCAGCATCCTCCTTGGCCTGCCAAGCTGCATAGGCAGCAGGGTCCAATTTTTCCCATTCCTCAAACTGAAGGAAACGTTGTTCTTCTGCACGCTCATCCATTTCCCAGCGCCGCTCTTGTTCAGTTGGAACATAAGGAACATAAGCAACAGGCTTCTCGTCGCTGTTTTCCTGCGTATAGACTTTCTCAGGAGCCTTCGGTTTGGACTGGGACTTAGACTTGGCAACGGCAATCTTAGGCTTAGGCTTTCCAATGATGGGCTTCACCGTCTTGAGGACCATCTTGATGGGCTTGATGGGCTTGATGGGCTTCTTGGTAGACTTGGAAGAAGGAGTGGTCTTCATGTTGTTATCGGTTTAGAGTTAACTTCAGTTAGATTTGTATTCTAGCCTAATAGCATTCCCAGAAAGTACGAAGAGCTCAACGAAAAGCATGACACCAAACGTACATCCCACACCAGGGACTAATCCCGTTTCAAAATAGAATAAAACAATCGAAGACCGATTCGTTTCTAAGGTATGATTAGAGAGCATGCTAAGACTGAGGATGGCAACAACTAATGAACTAACACTAACGAAACTAACGAAACTAACGAAACTAACGAACTAACGAACTAACGAACTAACAACTAGCAACTAACAACAGATCGATCTATTGTATCATGTGTATCAAAAGCGTGTAAGTCGTCTTGTCGAAGCTCGAGGTAGGTTGGCATGCTTGAGAAGAGGTGCGAGAAGAATGTAAGTATCGGTACTAGTACTAGTACGGTCGTAGTTTGATTACTTTGATGTGGGTTTGACTGCGGACGTAGAGAAAACAGCAATCCGATCATGAGGACGTAGAGAAAACGGCAATCCGATCATGATTGGTGCCGCCGGGGTTGACAACCGCCCATCCACGCTGTGGCTGCAGTGGGTTACTTTTGATGTGGGTTTGATTACGGACGTAGAGAAAACAGTCTGAAGAAGTGCAGCCAAGATGCTGCTTCACTCCACAATCTCGAAATCATGACAAGCTCAAACACCACCACTAGCAACCTTAGCGTACATGACAACCTGTACGCAGCCTTCTTGGACCAGACAGTGCAGAAGAGTCACAGTGTGACCCATCTCCCTGCCTTCGGAGATCGAGATGACATTACTGACATTCCCATTTCCCATGAATGGGGAAAGAAGCAGATTGATGCCATCCACTTGCTGGGAAGTGCCGCCAATCCGACCCTTAGCTGTGGAGCAAAGAAACTAGTTGGGTACACCCAGATGCTGTTGTCCGCGAAGGCCATGTCAGCCAAGCCGGAATCTCAAGCAAAAAAAGCACTAGCAATGGTCACCATCACTGATTTGTGGCGTGTTACCACGGAGTTAGATGGTGCGCTCATTGCCACTGAGGGGAAGCTCTACCTATTTGTCAAGGAGCACATGGAATGCTTCATTGAAATGCTCCTTTGCAAGAAGCTAGGGGTGGAGGCAGACAGCACTTTCCTCTATGATCGGAACTAAACTAACTAAACAACACACAAGCACTTTACTATTTAAAAATAACTGAATGGATATGGATGCAGACAATGCTCAATAGTTACCCTGATGCTGGTCTTGGGCGAACCCGCCTGTCTGGTCGTACCCGCCTGTCTGGTCGTACCCGCCTGTCTGGTAGTCTGTTTGGTAGTCTGTTTGGTTGTCTGTTTGGTTGTCTGTTTGGTTGTCTGTTTGGTTGTTTTCTGCGGCGAAGTCATCATGCATATCTTTCTGGTCGTCCATGCTATCTGCACTCATCATTTCAACATCTTCATCATGATCATCAGTAGTATCACGGTAATCGCCACCACCCTGGAAAGAACCTTGCAAGGAAAAACCGTCCATAGAATGAGTTCCCTGACTCCCAAATTCATTAAAAGAACCCAGACTTTCACCAAATTCATGAATAGAAGAAGATGCTTGTGATACCCGATCCTGATAGTCGTCAACACGGTCCAACATAGAAGTCGCAAAAACACGAGGGTCTTTTTGAAAACCTGGCAGGATTGGCGGGCTGGGCCCCGTTGCATAGTACTGGAAGACATGCGAGCGTCTTCCCTGAGGCTCAGACTGCTCAGTGTCGTCTTCTGCATATGCATAATGCCTGGACGCTGTTTTCGTCATTCTGCGCTTCTTGGTACCGGTATCCTCGGTATCCTCGGTATCGTCATTATCAGAGGCTGTAGCTCCTGCAGTGCCTGCGGCCACCTGCGCCTGATGCAATTGCTCCTGCATTGTTTTCAGATGGGTTTCTTGGTCTTGCAAATCCTTGTGCTTCTTCTCGAGATCACCCATTTCGCTTTTTTGGCGATCCAGTTCAGCTTGTTGCTGAGTCAAGTTAGACTCCTGCTCATCAAAAACACGAGCGCGATTATGTGCCTGTTGCTGACGCTCAGCGAGATCAGTCTTGGCTGCATCCAGTTCAGCAGCTTGAAGCTGGAGCTCTTGTTCCCGGGTTGCCAAAGATGCGAAAGATGCCTGCGCCTGTTTAGCGTTTTCCTCCTCTTGTCGATCAAGATGGAATTTGCGCGTATCTTGTTCCTTTCTCTGTGCTTCCGCTTCTTCTTGCAACTTGCGTTTGGCTTCTTCAATATTGCGCTGGGATACTGAGGCAGCTGCCATTACAGCATTAGCTTGCCGGGAGGTCCCTAAGTCCGCTGCGCGCTGATTTTCCGACTGCTGTTGGAGAAGTTGCTCACGGCGTGTTAGATCATCCTTTAGTTGCTGAATTTCTTCATCTTGAGAGTGATCTCGCTCTTGCTCCCGTTTTTTCCTCTGCTGAGAAAGGCGCACTTGATCTTGATCACTTATGTCCTTCTCTCGGGCCTGTTGCTGTTGCCTATTCATTGTTCCTGGCGACCAAGGCACTGTAGGCGGCTCTGCAGCAGCGAAAGGAGGCCCTGCAGTAGCGAAAGGAGGCCCTGCAGCTGCAGCAAAAGGCTGTGCTGGATGATTTGCCCATGCTGGAGGAGTTTTCAGATTGCTTTTATACCCATATATGGGAGGCGTCGCCTGGCCATATGCACCTAACTGATTAGGATACCCCGCTGCTGCGGGCGAGACACCATGCGGAGGCAGAGGATGACGACGAGGATGCCCAGGCGAGCCACCAGGAGGCGGCCCAGGCGAGCCACCATACGAACCCCGATTAGGATACCCCGCTGCTGCGGGCGAACCACCATGCGGAGGCAGAGGATGATGACGAGGATGCCCAGGCGAGCCACCAGGAGGCGGCCCAGGCGAGCCACCATACGAACCCCGATTAGGATACCCCGATGCTGCGGGCGAACCACGGTGAGGATACCCAGTCGAGGGAGGACCCTCAGCACCACTTTGTCTACCACCTGATCTTCGTGTACCACCACCATCACCTGGAGGACCCCCAGCACCACTTTGTCCACCACCTGATCTTCGTGGATCACCACCACCACCTGCGGTGCCGCGACCGGGTTGTCTACCGCCGGGTTGTCTACCAGCGCGGCTAGCGGGTTGTCTACCACCGTTAGCGGATTGTCTTGGGGGAGTGGGTTGTCTTCGGGGAGCAGGTTGTCTTGGGGGAGCAGGGCTTCCGGACACTTCTTCGAGATCAATCTCCTCTTCTTGCACATCCTGAGTCTTGAAGTTCTTCCTTTCCGCAATTAACTCAACAGCAAGAATCTTTACCTTGTTTTGATATACCTGGTCGCCAACAATGGCCTCCTTGAAAACACCTGAGTAGATGGGCTTGGGCACCTCAGTCTCAGCCAACTGCTCCTCGCAGGTTATTTGCAATGGAATCCTGTACACATATTTCACAGGCTCATCCGATTTCCCTCCCCGCATCTTCTTGATATGCTCATTGAGCGCCACAACCTTGGCGTGCCCTTCGTTGTAAAAAGGCTGCCCATTGAGTTTCTTGTGTCCCATCAGAAGCAAACGTGGATTCATAAACTCTTCAGGCACAGTATACTCATTAGTAAGGACGCGACCTCCACGTTCGACACGGATATTGTAGTTTTTGTTCGTCCCACCAGGTAGCAGCAACTGGTAGCTTGTAACGCGAATGTCTTGGTTGTCTTGAGAATCAACCCATTCAATCTGATGAGTAGGTGTCTTCCAGACCCTGGCATTTGAAGCGAGGTGTTCCGCCCCAGCAGGAGTAACCTGAGGGCCTGGAGGCATGATACCTGATGTGTTTCGCACTGTCTCGCTTGGCTTAACTCGTTCTGGCCTTTGAAGGTACAAGCTTGACACTAGATTACGAAGACAAATCGTGAATTGTGCCCTATCGTACTTTGCTTTCCAATCCGGGTTAGAGTCAAGAATGTCTGCAGCACTGTACAGGAATCTATCGTACAACCTGTCGTAGGAGCCTTTGAACCTGCGCTCGATTTCGTTCCAGTCAGCTGATCCCCTAGCCAAATAGTTGGCCATTGGCTGAGTTATGGCTCGGTGGCCGTGCTTGTTGCCTTGCTTGTTGCCTTGCCTGTTGCCTGCTTTTTCAGCCAAATTTTGGCTTTTCGAAAGTCATCTTTCGCTTTGAAAGTCATTCTGACCGTACGTGGCTTCAATTTCACTGACGTTGGTGTTCAAGTGTTGAGATCCTGATCTTTGATTGGGCCAGACATGTTGTAGCCACTGACGAATTGTTTCGTTTTTTCCTCTTGGCACAAAAAAGCCAGGCAGTCAGTGTTATAGTTGTGGCATGCAACAGGAGCAACGCCAATAACGGATTTCGAGCACAGCAAACACCAACGGACCTCAAGATGCCCGCTGGTGGTATAAAGCAGAATACTGACGACTACACTTACCTCTGGAATAGGTTTAAATCAAACGCTGATGCAGACAAGGCTTTCAATTTGGAGAGCTATGATGCTGACAATATCTTCAACGAACCTGGCAAAAATTTTGCTGGGAAATACGACAAACGGCAGTTTAAACTAAGTGTTGTCCGTCTCACGAAGAAACTGACTAAAGAGATTCGGGAGGCAGCAGCTGCAGGTGCAGCTGCAGGTGGAGGTAATTATGAACGAAGACAGCAAGGTTTGCTTTCTCATTATTATCTCACTTTTATTGTGTTTTTACCTCTTCCGCTATTACAGATGGTGGTGATGATGGTGGTGGCGGAGGAGGTGACAATGGCGAGAATGGCGGCAATGAAGACAATGCCGAAGAAGACCAAGATGCACCGACTCCGAACACCTCTGCGCAACCCCCGCCCCAACCCTCCCGTGCCCCGCCCCGTCATGCCCCTCCCCGTCGTGACGAATACGCAGAGCTCGCCGTGAATGATGAGATGAGCATCAACCTGCCATATCATTTCTGGGCCTGGAAGGACAATCAGAACAATAACCGTGCAACTCTCATGATATTGCTTCCAGTTGGAACCACCACAAGCATGCTGAAACCACGAATTGTTTCAGGTGGCGATCAAGTCCGGGTTGGGTTCATTTGGCCTAAGGCAATGCTCAATGAAGCTGTCCCGTGCTACATGGGGTCGACAGATGGCAACCCGGTATATCCCAGAGGACACATCAAGATTTCTCACTTTCGTGATTCGGTCAAACATCTAAAGCGAGGGGACTCGAACTTGGTTGTGATGTCTGTGTTTCGGGCTAACACCCCATTCCGTATTGAAGAGCAGTTCACAAAGATTGAGGTACCAACTGCGGTTTCTATCGTCAAGTTCGACGTTGAAGGAGACCACCAAGTTACGTCGAAAGCGAAAGTTTTGATTCTGGAATGCATGGGGATCCGTGACAACTTCCAAGCTCATGATGATATCCAAGAGTTCACCTATGATCTTGATCAATTGCACATTTGATCTTTCTCAATTGTCTTGAGGCTACAGTAGGGGTAATAGCTATAATGAATGATAATTGTACTTTATTAGATGTGTATAAATGTGAAATTAATTTGAGCTCAGCTTTCAGATTCGATCACAGTGAAACTTGTAATGGCTTTACGTGTAGTTTTAGTAGGGCCCCGAAAGTCATCATCCAGCAAGACAGTCCAATACGTGGCGCCCTTGGCTGCCACTTGAGAGATGCGGCCAAGGCGCCCGTTGTATTTGCCAGCTACCGTTATCTTGACCCGGGAATTGAGGACTGGAGCCTTTCTTTTCTTCTTCTTCTTCTTCATCATCATTGCAGCAGTTGGGATGGCCGACAGTGAAGGAGATAGGGCAGCCAGAGAAGGAGATGGGGCAGCCAAAGGCGTGGAAGGCGTGGGAGAAGGGGATAGGGCAACCGGTGTGGTGCATAGTCCAATTACTAAACCACCAAGATCACATGCGAACACATAAAGTGCAGCAACAACAATTCCGAACACAGCGAGAATGCCCACAACAACCAGAAAGCCCAGAAGGAGGCCTTCATCCTTTGCGTCAATAATTGTAACACCACTTGTGTTGTGAGCACTGCTTGCGACATAGGTGGCAATCTCAGTTTCCCACTTCATGATGTTAGGTTCAGGTAGAGTAATCGCGAACATCTGCATATTGATACTAGCTATTAGTGCTGCTGGGAAAAATAGATGCTGATGAGAGTTTATGCGAAAGCAGGTAGTTTACGCGAAAGCAGGTAGTCGTGATAGTTGCCCGATCCTGCAGCACAATAGTGCAGCGTTTTGAAAAGTCCCACGTTGAAAGTCCCACGTTGAAAATCCCACGTTTCATCCCAAGTGATTGAGTATTGGAGTGGCAACCGTTGAAAGTCCCACGTTTCATCCCAAGTGATTGAGTATTGGAGTGGCAACCGTTACAGCCAGTATCAAATAGTAGGCACATGCAAGCAAATAACGGCTATTTGCCCGCAAAATCGGAAGAGCTCACAGGAGTGAGCAAAACGTGAACAAAAGAAGTAACGGCGGAGCCATCACGCTGGAAGTAACCACACAGCGTGGGAAAACTGCAGATTGCTTCGAACTGCAGATTGCTCGACTGGCGAGCTTTGGAAGTTGGAAGCGGAAGCTCTCTCACTTTATTCCGTAAACCACTATCAGCTCTTTCACTTTATTCCTACGGTAAACCACTATCGCTCCTCCTCATCATGAAGCATGGTTATTCAAGTTATGATCAGTTCCATCCATTGGTTGTTGTGTTGTTCCACCTTTTCTTGTCCTTCCTCTTCCAGTTGATTGTACTCTTTATCAATACTTGTGCTACTCATGCCAAAGCTCATGCTACTGCCAAAGCTCTTCCGACACCCAGGCTCAGCCAAGAGGAACCCCCTGTGATGGGGCAAGGCGGGGGGGTGCCACCAAAGTTTATCAACATGTTCTCAGGTAGTTGGTCCAGAGAGAATAAGGATGCCAACTGTGGTCTGGAGACGTGTGCGAGCTACGCTCTCTCTAATGATGTTGTGCTAACCATTGCTTCTGGAGCCATCACGGACTTCGAGTCTCCGAAAGCTGGGGCGATTGTTACTGCTGCCAATGAAAACATGTCTGGAAAGAGTGGTGTTGACAAGGTGATTCTTGAGGCTGGTGGTGAATCTTTATTGGAAGATCGCAAGCAGATGTTGATGACTGACAACAAGGCCGGCGCCGTTCAGGTTCGTCTCACCGGTCCCAACGACTACCACGAACTGAAGGTTCCTTATGTCATCCATGCCGTGGGCCCCAACTTTGCTGACATCGATATGACTCCGGAAAAGGGCAAGCGCATGCTGCGAAATGCATACTGCAATGCCTTATCTGTCACAGTGGATCGAAGCGTGGATGAAGCCATCCAACAAGTGGCTTTCCCATTGATTTCTGCTGGCATTTTCCTTGGAAAGCTTAACAAGTTTGATGTTATTGAAGTTGCTGTGCTCGCGATTAATGCTTGGAGCCAGGAAAATAATGTTGCCAACACAAAGCATCATGCTAAGGATATCGTGATTGTCACTCCCAAAAGTAACAGCAGTGCCATTGTGGATGTCTGTGATAGCCTTTTGACTGGTCGTCTGAAGATTGCGAAGCTTGCACGACCAGCATACGAAACCAACTGGTGATACTAGTAGCAGGAATAGTTCATGCACCTCTAATGCAAGCAAGCCACAACCCTTGCTTTCAGGATAAGACGGCTTACATGCTTTCGATACACATACAAAACACAGTACCTCTACTAAACTTCTAGTTGCTTACAAATACTATATACTAAGGAAACACTGGCTACATACAATTATACTCTATATCTGAACGTTCAGTTTACGCTCATCATACCTGATAGGATAAAGAGGTTCACCTCCCTCAATCGCCAGCTGCGTAATCACCGCACAGGCACCAAAAACAGGCTGGTGGAGCTGCACATCATGCCGGAACACGCGCTTCAAAATCTCGAACTGTTTGAAGCGCCTGTTAACAGTCTCATGCCGGCCTCTAAGATTCTGAAAAAGACCATACGCCGCGACCTCGGCAAGGTTATTTGGGTCCACCTCAATAGGAGTCACAATGAAGTTGGGTTCACCAATATAGCCAAGGTCGGCATGAACCTTCTCGCCTAAGCTCAGCATCCGTATGAGGGCCTTGCGAAAGATCTTGAGGTCAGGCCAATTCCCACAGGGATAAGGGCCATGAATCCAAACAATCCAACCGGTACGAATACACACACCAACTTCATACCGAAGTCCCGGCCCCCTGAACTTGTGCGAGAACCATCCTTTCCAAAATGGCTTCCACTGATAAATTCTAAAATCAGTACCATCAACTGAAACTAGACAAATGTTTCCTGGATCGTCCATGAATCTGTTTGACCAACGAATCTACAAACTAAGAGTTAGCAACAAACCACTGAGAACACTGAAATGCCCAGTAAAAACTTACCACACTGTACTGCAGCTCGGAAATCCCCTTCACAAAGGTCCAAGCCCACTTCTTGAATGTTTGCTCATGGACACCTCCTGCAAGTGAGCAAAGCACGCTAGTAGAGCAATAGAGCTTTAACAGCATCATCCCCCATAACAGATGCATTGGCTTCGCGCCGACAATAGCCGCGCCCCCTGTCCTACACCATAGGTCAGCACAAATTGCCGCTGAGATCCCAAAATGTGAACGGAATCTCAAATCTGCAGTATGGGCAGATCCCTTAGAACTCCGTCTCATTATCTCATTGCCCTCGTTGACAAAGCGAGCAGAGTTGACGCTCATTTGGATAGTTTGGACTAGCTAGTGTTTTGAATCGCTTGTTAAAATTGGCTTAAAGTACTGGCAAAGTTGCTTGATTAAACAGCAAAAACTACTCTGGCAACCTTCGATTTTGCATCGCAAACTTTGTGCAACGTTGCACAACATTTGTCAAAAGTTGTACAAATTTGTGCAAATTTGTGTAACGGTGCACAAATTTGTGCAAATTTGACGCAAATTGACAAAAGAATCAAAAGGCACAAATGTTGTGGAAAAGCGAAACGTGGACTTTTGATGTTTTCGACACGTTTCTAAAAAGCGATCAATTTCAATCGTAGACTGATTCGTGCGAAACAATGAAAGCAACAGGTGGATACAAACGTCACACTCGGTTATGAAACGGGTCTGAAAATGGCAAATTATCGCAATTACCGCAAAAGATCCTGAAATCACCTGATGCCATTGAGTTCCGTCGACCTTCATGACTCTGTATGAGTACAAAGACAAGTCAGCCTCTGCTGGAGTCGTCCTGAGTTTAAACGATACCGTGTTCATCTTATCACGGTCTTCGTTGTACTTAACTGGGACGAGAGGTAAAGGAGGTGACTCCTTTGTTTTCGGGGCGAACGATTTTGGAT
>JAVCKV010521368.1:0-11389 GCA_032274145.1 Herpochondria borealis | reverse complement strand
CCACTCGCTCATCTCTGTGGCAACTTGCTCACGGCAATAGCAACGTCACAGCCGAGACTACTAGCTAGACAATCTATTCAGAATACTTCGACAGGGTTGAGGCCATAATGGGTAATAATAATGAACACAACAATGCTGCTGCTGCTGCTGCTGCTCGCGCTCTTGCCGACGCAGATGTGTTGGTATAAATCGCGGCGGCAGATTTTGATTGTCGCGGCAATGATTGGTCAGGTGTCAGTCAAGTTACTTCAACCACAGTGTTCGTGCCGTAAATCTTCCCCCAGGTAAGCTCACATTCATTCTCGTTCTACAGTGTGCGGATACAGGGAGCCTGATCAATAGTGTTGCTCAATCGAACAAAAGATCAAAGTCTTTTGAGTAGGTTATGCGCGTCATTTTCATTCTGGACGTTGTCGTTGCATTTTGAAACTATCAAGTAGACTAGTGTCAAATGACCCGACGCGTCGTATTATTAGTATTGTATGAGTGACAGCCAGGATTGTGATTCACGATTCAGTAGCGGGAGGCAACATCGCACTGAGCCGCTGGATCGACCAAAACAGACGTACGATGCACTAGCTAGGAGCTTTTCGTCATGCAGGAAAAACGTATACTATAGAAAACGGGTGGCCTTTCTTGGTGGCACTCACCAGGGTCAAATTGGGATGACTAGACTCGGGAACGCCGTTCCAGCACTTGCTAGAAATAGGTTGCTGCTGTCAGTTTTGTCCTTTGTGTGGTCCGCGCAATATCGAAACCTTTACGAATCCACGGATGTATGTATCCTCAAGGCAAGGTTGCCGTTGCTTCTATAAATACTATTATACTATACTATTGACCGCACTTGCCGCGTGGAGACTCTGCGATACTCGTGATGTGACAGGGAAAGCCGTCAAGCAGACAGAGCTGCCGCAGTTCTAGGCTTCGGTTGAAGGCATACCTGCTTGCATTGGGTGTTCCATCATTAAATTCCTTGTAAAAAGACAACTTGAATCCAAGGGGTTTAACAGAAGCAGTATTGCTGGAGGTGTGGTGGTGGGTGGGCATGTTTGTTGATCTGTGGGTCAGCCGCGCGCATCGACCGTGATTTTGCGTACCTCAGACAGCGCTCACGAGGGCGTACGTTTGAGTTGCATCTCAGTCCAGTAGCAATGCCAGCACTCGGCTCTTGACTCTGGCCAACAACAGCCGCGGGAGACACATCTATGATGCAAGCTTGCTTGGAACAAATGGTCTCAGTATGGGTCCAAACACCATCGTTCGTGCCGTTCAAAGGGAGGCAGCCAAATCGCCTTTTGACGCCACACGTTCCGTTGGATTGTCGACAAAGTGGCAGCAGATGTTACACTGAGCACGGTCTAGCAAGATGTCGCACGTACAAGACCAGAAGAACAAGCAAGTATCACATTCGACAAAACAAGAGTCATCCTGAGCACGGCTTGCATTTGCAAATCTTGCTTCCATTCGAAATGGTGGAGTCGCGCAAAAGAAGTATCTTTTGGACAACTGCAACACAACATGCGAGGCAGGAAATGAACCACCCAATTTGAAGGAGAGGGCGTCGTTCGTTGACCTGCTTCTCACCGCCCTTTGCTGGAGGAGATACCGGATGAGATCCACCCGCACAAGGAATACCATGATATACCAGTCGAAGATGAAGCAACGCGTTGCCATGAAGGAAGAGTAAGGGAGCGCGTGAGCTTCGAGAACCGTTGTCGCAGGAGCGTATTAGTAACGAATGCGTTCTCAAACAGAGCCAAAGGAGTGGTGGGGGCGAACGCGGGGTATGTTCGACTTGCCTTCGATTCTCTTTTCAGGGGGACGGCAGGTGCAGCCCCAAGTTGATAGAGATTCGATTGATTCGATATGTCACGGCCGTCGCGTGCATTTATAGACGAGTATCGCCAAATATCATACTACGACAACCGCCAAGTTTTCAGAACCCAAAAGGAACAACAAAAGTCTCTTGCATGTAGTAACCTTGCGCAAACACGACGTGTGCCACGAGTAGATCATTCTGTCGAATCTTTGAGAGCAATCTAGCAACGATTGCGCCATAGGAGTGCCAAGTTTTCATCCCCCCTACCCGATACAAAAGACATGAAATCGGAGGCATTCCGCATGCATCCCTTACGTGTACACCGCATATATTGCTGAGTGGGCGTCCGAAGGTTGTAGCATTGGAGGTATGCTCTGAAAACCCACTAACTACTAGGTGTCTCCTCTTCGGACAAGCCACAGCGTAATCTCATAGGCACTGAAGCGTGAACTGCTCACAATAAATGCTCTTGCAACTGCCGCGGACACTCCCCGATAAAGAGCTCGTAAACCTCGATTTTTCATGAGCTCTTGGAAGACCTGCCGTGTCTTTTTACGTTCTGTTTCTAGACTTTGTCCTTACACTCCAGCACGGACATAGTCAAGTGGAAAGCTTACGATCCATGCTATGGCTCCCGAGGTTCCACCAGCCAAGGAAATTGTCATTTGTGGTGGAATACTGCTGGCAGTAGTGAGTGTCGCTTTCATCCCTTCGCAGACAAAAAAGCACGTGGCAAAAAAGGCTGAATCCCTGATGACTGTGACGGTCATCCCAGTTTATAGGGTTGGCGCCCCATGCGTTTGAGCAATGGGTTTTAAGCAATACCAAGAACCCTTGTTGTATGTTTCTTGCTGAGGTTGTCCATTTGCATTTGCGTCTGAGTTGTTACCGTCGTTTGTGTTGAATGGTGGAAGACAGTGTGGGAGCGGATGGAGTTAGAGAGAACGAATCAGTTTCAATTTCAACACCACTCGCCGTTGCGTAGTTATAACAATACAACCAGCTTACCCGGACCAGTGCCTCCAAAGTCGTAATGGGCACCATGACGGGAGCCGTCAAAGTGGCCGCCGTTGCATTTCTCAGATCCCAACCTTGTTGCGCTCCCAGCTTTGGGCGCAGCCAAGAATACGATGCAAAGGTCACCGCACTAAGAAAGGATATGGAAACCGGTGGTGACATTAACCCCTTGAAGAAACCCTGAATCCCCTCGCTTTTTAGTATTGTTTTGCTCATTTGGATAATGTTATTATTGGGTGTCCGCGTCCTGTCCTTGCTCACTTGCAACCTTGTTTTCAGCAAGTCGAGGGGGTATCCAATGGTTGTTCCGGTCACGCCAGAAGACAATCTGTGCATGTGAAACATATATAAGTGGAATTATTCAAAGGGGTACCAATACAATCATGTTAGACGAAAATAGCAAACCACGCAATGAACCGAATGAACGAAACACTCCGATCCTTGCGCTCTGCTACATCATTTTCAAGAACAGTATTCATTATCGGCGAAGGAGTAAATGGGGATATACTGGGTTAAGTGCATCGGTTATTGTTGGAGGGTAGCCTTGGAGCATTAGAGCTAATTGTATCCGGAAGGAGGAATCACCATGGTTAAACGATCGGGATCGGTTTTGAGCTATCGTGAATACCCCCAAGCATCCAAACGACACACTCTACTAAGCCTTTTCTCCGAATCAGTGGTCTAGTTTTACCTCTAAGGGGTAGATTGGAATAGTAACCCTGCACCCTGTGCTGTTTGGAACAAGTACGAACGCAGTAGACTAATACTTTGAAGGCCACCGAGATAATATTCGAATATATCATGGTAAAATCTTACAGACCTCTACACCTCCACTAGAGTCCGTCTCCTTCTCGCGATCAGCGCTATCGATATCCGCACCCTTGGGAGGCCGAGAATGCTGGGTTGTGATGTGTCTCGCCTGCCATATAGCAAACAGAACAAACATGCAATTTGGCCGCGTCTTTGGGTTGGCTTACGAGATCCCATAATGACACCTTGCTGAAGAGGAAGTATGGACTGCCGCGAAGCTTGCAATCTGGGCGCGCCATCATATTCAGTATACGCTACACTATTACTCAGCGGGCGTTCTCTACTGACGCGGACATTGTGAGACTGTGGCGTGGCGGCGACAGCATTATACTCAGTTGGAGTGTCTTGCTGGGATTGGTGTTGCATTCGTTTCTTCCGGTGCGATTTTCACTGTCGTGCTAGTTATATGACCATGGTATACGTCCGCGATCGGGGTTCTAAGAGGATTGTCTATTCTCTGCTTTGATCTTTTTCTAGTCCCCATTTGGTATACCTGATAATGCCGATTTGTTGCCTGATCTTGGTGTGGTCATTATTGAACGACCACCCCGTGCTATAGTGTCGCTGTGATGTTGAGGTGTGATTGTGTGATCTCATGGGAGGGCTTGGAAATGGTTGACTAACAGGGTGCAGCCACACTGTACTATGCATGATGCATCTATTGAATATCTGGTGGCGAAACGGTGGAACAACCTTTCTTCGACGTAATAGTGTTACATACTTGGGAGATGAGACCCACGTTTTCGAGGTCAGGGCTGAAGATTAAAACGGGAGGAACCGACCTGATAGTAGAAGCTCGGTCATCAAAGAAAAGATGATTTTAAAAAATGGCAGCAATGATGAGTGGGGCAAAGAAGTAGCTTCATTGTAGCTGCCACCCTATTAGTTATGATGGCGAATTGGCATGCTATCACTTATGGCTTGTAGATTACCTAGGTCAAAACATCTTCTTCTTCTGGTCAGCATCAGCTATATCACCTGTAGAGATCTCTGCACGTATTATACTTGAATCTCGTCGGGCCAAGTTCCGTCTTTGTGGTCTCTTCTGTCAAGGTAGTCGTTGCCGTTGTAATCCGCCGCCTTCTCCTTCACCGAGCTAGTGTCCTCTATATGTGCTTCTCGTCCTTGGAACGAACATACCACTCTTTATAGATAGAGAGAATTCATGCCTACGAACAAAGTAGACAGTGCTTCTGCCGATGACAATGTGTGAACACGTAGATCAGGCTGGTGTGAGCTTCTTAGCGTTGCGATCTTTTGGATCTTTCCGCACCTCTTGTGCGATCTTTCCGCACATCTGTTGTAGAAAACTAGTATGCAGAATGTGTTGGGTAGGAGGCCAAGAATACTTTGTCGTGGGGGGTACCTCACAGCTAGCCTCCGCACCCTGCAGCGGATGCAAAAATCAACTTGACGGTACACGATTTAAGCAATCGAGTTCTGTAAGGATGTGTGCAGTATGCGAGGAGTATCGTAGCAATATTACCAGCTGCCTCCGAGACACTCAGGCACCTCTAGGATCTAGTTAACGGAAGTATGCACTGTCCATGGTGTTCTTTCGAGCGGGCTGTTCCCAACAGGCGGAATTGAGTCACCAGTTTTCATTTGAATTGAGAGCTCCACACAAGCCACACTAGCTATTCCCTTTTGTTGGTCATCTATTGATTTGGCGGGAGGAGAGACGATGCATCAACATTATCCTTTCTATTTTGGTTATGGTTAGTTTCTAGAGTGGTACATAGGTTGTGTTGGTCGTGGGACGGGTTTGATAATCGAGCTGCCCACACAATAGTCTTCTTCTTGTTGGTACGTTGTTCTGTTCGAATGTCTATTCCGTGTTCTTCACTCGGTAAAGTCTCCAGCATACGCATCGTAGAGAGCCTTGATGGTATCCGTGCTCAAAATGGCTTTGTTGGCATCAGCCACGAGACGTTCGTAGTAGCGCTCGAGAGAGAGAGTGGTTCTTTGAAGCGTCCAAATTGATCTGAGAGATCTGGGAGTTGAGGTTGCGGTATCCCACATCCAATTCCCTCTCCTTGTTGGGCTTGAGATGCACGTGAAGTCAGTTTGGGTGCAACCCCATCTAAATTGACATACAGGCACGACATCACCCTGATTGGAGATGCGCAAGTGATGGACAAGTCCATTGCGTACGAGTTCTTGAAAGGCCTGGTTGTAACCTTCGTTACCGACTTGAGGAGAAGCAAAGGAAATATCACGTCGTTGATAGCTTCCTAAGACGCCAAGTGGTAGGCCAAGAGCTGTGTCAAGGCACCTCCAAGACTGTGGCCAGCAATGCATCATCGAAATCCCTTGAGTTCTTCCTTCTCGTAGAGTCAACGAATGTTGTCGACGATTTGATCAACATTCTCAGTAATAATGTTCGACGTATTGCCGGACTCTTGATGGTAGGCGAAGAGGTAGCTCTGAAAGCCACGGTGCACCATGATTTCCTTGGTTAGGTTGGCGTTCTCTACAACCGTTGGGTCGAGGGTCGTGTAGCCGGCATTGGCATTCGTGGACCAGTCCTTTCCACCGAAGACGCTGCCGCGAAAAAGAACAGTGATGCGCTTGTTGGTGCGGTTGACGGTAATACCATAGACGAGATCTCTGTCAGCAAACTGATCATCCAACTCAACAATATCGAGGTTCACTCGCTGTTGGAGTCGATCAAGGGTATTACGAATGTTGAATCTTTGTCAATATTGATGCCTTTGCAGCCCTTGAGTAGCTAACTTGAATTGAGCCGCAGCGGATACCGGGTGTTTCAAGAAGCGATGATAATGGATTGAACCATCCAACCACTAGTTAGTTGCAGTCGATGATTGCTGCCAACGAGTTCCCGCCTGACAAGGGATCAGTCCCTGTCATTCAAAACGTAGGTTTCCTCCAGTCAGATATCAAACGCCCTGTACAGTTGGTGGTGCTCACGGCATTGCAGACTCGTATTCGGCAATCAGGTTCTGCAACAAATGTGAATACTCAAGGTGAAACGCGAGAATGATGCCAAGGTTTGAGGGGCCAGCAACACTCTGGCCGCTCTGGCTTCCTCTCTGTAGGTACTCTCATCCATGGCAACGCCTTGAAGATCCAACGGGTCGTCGCTCTGGCCCATCATATTCAAGCAGAATTGCCGAATGGATATTTTCAAATCTGCCTCTTGTGATCGAATGCATGCATTTGTTCGCAGTACTCTCTCACGGTGGGCTCCAAATCAGACTGGGCATACCCACAGAGTGTCGCTAAATGCATCCACATGGCGACAGCCAAAAAAGCTACATCAAAGACACCCCGCTCCACGGCGTCCTTATAGGCCTGCTGAACGCATTCTGTGATGCTTCCTGGGAGTGTGCCCGTTATGTTTCAAACTTGTGAACTTGACAAACCGTCTCTCTAGTTTGTTGTCGCAGCCTTGAAGTGCCTATATATTTTCGGAGGATTGCGCGTAAGACGCAGTCTCGAGAGACTTGGATTGAATCCATGCTACTTGACTGCAAAACAACCAATAATTGACAGTCTCCAGTATAATCTCGTTCCATACCACATACTTTGATGTGTCTCCAAGAGAATGTTACTAGTAACTACAGTGTACACAAGCTCATGCGCGCACGCTGCAAGTCATTTTAAAAAGGAGGCTCACATGACGACATCTCTCTGGGCCCTGCATTTCCTCATGATACGAATGATTCATTCTACACGATGTGGATGATTCATTCTACACATGACAACCTCCTTATAGCGTAGAACAACGCAAACAGGTTTACAATTGACACAGAGCTCAAGCCGCCAAACACAGAGTAACGCTACGCAAGTAAACTAAGTCATGTTACGTCCTACTCGCTCGTGGTGGCTCGACTCGGATGCATCCGACTGCTGATCTGTATTTTCGGGACATTTGGAGGACATTCGGAGGACATTCGGAGGACAGCAGCGCCTACAGTATACTAGTCTGGAATCTAGCCTTATAGGTGTCTTTCGATTAGAGAGTACTCGTGCTTGCATAAGTCTATAGTCGTATTAGTCTCCTTGATGTTGCAACGCTCCACCCCGCATACATCCTGGACAGCTGGGAGAGAGAGCTGGTTCAAACAAGGGGTTCACAAGGGGTCTGCAAGAATCTGGTCGCTCGAACGAACCCGTATATGTATGTCGATCTCGGTGGCAAACAGAACGTTGGTTGTTGTGTGTACAGGCGTCGGTCGTTAAATCGGAGACGCGCACGTACGTCCAAGACCTGCCACCTCACAGCATCAAAGCTTGAGATGAGATGGATGTAGGACAGACGAGGGGGCCGGCAACTCCGCTCCGCCTTGTACGATACACCATGAAGAACAACAGCATCTTCGAAGGAGTCGAGAAGAGGGGCTTCTAACCAAAACAGTTGTTCCTTCCTACGTGATAATAAACTCAGCAGACCTTTAAAAAAGAAGTCAGCCGAACAGATGCCAAAAAGATCTGCGCAGGTAATAAAAGCAGTCTTTGTGATGGTTTTTTCCATCTCAGTATCTCCGGATCATTCACCACCTTCCAGCCCGAGGCAAAACTAACGTCGATAACAGCGCCCCTCACGACGGAAAGCTCTATTAAGGAAGGAAACAATTGGACCAAGTTACAGTCTGAAACAACAATAACGAAAATAGTATTAGACGGAAATATGACAACGACAACGGATCCAACAGCGGAAACATCCTACCAAGACGAGCTTCAAGAAGCAACATCAGTTCCCCTTCCCAAGAGACGCAACCAAAACGAGCTTCCCAATGTTTTGCTCATTGGGGCCCAAAGAGCAGGATCGACGGCAATTGCCGGTTGGATGCATGAAGAGGGGATTTTTTTGATAATATTCGCTTCCATCAAGGCATTGTTTTTTACAAACAACGGTACAATCACTGCCAAGGCAAACACTTTGCCATGGATGCGACTCCCACGACAATACTGTATCCTGCACGAGTGCACGAAATCTATTCTCAAGATGATCCAGAAGCAATGAAGCATCTCAAATTGATTGTGTCAATTCAAGAACCGATTGCGAGAGAACTATCCCTCTACAACCACCAGATGGTAAGCTGGGACTCCAACCCGGATCCCACGGCATGGTATAATACCGTTGTGAAGAATACAACCACTGGAGAGTTCAAATCGTTTGAGGACTTTGTGGACCAAGTGTCACTGCCGAGTCTAAACAACTGGTCCGCATCCTCTTCGTTAGCACGTTACAGTCGGCTTTTACAGAAATGGGTGGAACTGTTTGATCCTCGTCAGTTATTGATACTGAGTTACCAGGACGATGACATTGCTAAAAATAGCAACGAGACAATAAGCGCTCCCAAACTCAAGATCCGAAAGTTTTTGGAGTACCCTTTTCAAACAGAGGGAGCGTTTCCTGTTAGAAATTCGTACGAAGGCAACCTGAAGGCCAGGGTGATATCTTGCGCCGTGAGAGATAGGCTCCATCAAATCTATGAGCCGTTGAATCAAGAGCTGTATCGATGTCTGGCCAATACTTCGAGACCGTCTATGGAACAGCATCCGTTTCCACCCTTTACTGTATTGCCCAGTTGCCTGGGGCCGGGATTGAAGGAGACACAAAAGACTGAAGTGATTTACCACCCACCGGGACAGAAGGGATGAGCGAACGCATCCTTCCCGGTCCGATAGGTTCTCAAAACGTCCCAGAAAGGGATCGAACCGAGCACTAATCCACCTGTCCCTGAGACAAACAAGCAAATGTTAGGGGTTACCGATGCTGCTGCACAAATGGACATTTCCGTATGGAAGCCCTTACCATGTGGTGTCGATGACCCTTTTAGAGAATTGAATTCCCTTGAGGCTCCGTGTATCTCTTCGCTAGCAGTAGACAAATGCTGCGCTTTGAATATGTTCACAACCCCAAACAAACGACGGTATTCATTTATTCATTCAATAAATGAATGCATCAATCCACCATCACACAGATTGTGTATGCCGTTCAGAAGCTCAAATTGATGCTGCTCGTCTTCAACTGCTGCCGACACTCTTTGCCGATTCCAATCTTGTGTAGAATACATAATCTCTCGATCGTTCGAATTGGTAGCGTTTGCAAATCGGCGTTTGTTTCGTCCGGCAACAATTGGCATCGACGACCGTCTCTATTAGTGAAGTGTTGGACAAAAAGTCTCGTGCTTGATGTTGTCGTACAGATAATAGAGAATCGCTGTCAATCACACGCAGCAACACCAGTGGTGTTTTCTCAACTCTCGCCAAAAGGAATGAGGAAGCACTCAGCAGATGTGTTGCTGTTGCGCAATGCGCAAAACCTCTTGTTGTTGCTAGTTCATTGCTGGCCTGCCGCCACGCTTTATTGTATACCAAATATATGAAGTTGTTGTTCGCCAACCAACCACTCACTCCCAATGTGCATAACCCAAATCAATCAACGCGTTTGTGATGATCCAACGTGGTGTGCATATCACTAGCATTCATGCATGGTAGTACCTCTCTCAAGTGCAAAGACGACAGTAACTTTTCAATCAATCCAGCAATCAATCACGAATTGATGTCATGTTCAGACGCCTTGTTCGCATTGTTCAATGAATGATGGCGTCCTTTAGGCGATGCATGAATGAATGCATGCATCAATCTTCATTCAGGCATAGCCTAATAAGTTCAATACCAGACCTTTGTTACGTGGCAGTCTCGCTCATCCAGCAAGCAGCTCGCACATGGTAGCTGACAGCCCACGACGACGACGCCTTCATTGGGCTTGTCTTGATCGATGTCTACTAGCAGGGTAATGGATGTATGGATCCAATGTATCTTTGTGTATCATATAATCGTTGTTCGTCGTTGATGACCCCGTTGGCAGAAACAGATTGCTTGGTTCTTGCTGGCTTGTTGCGTGTGGAGAAAGATATCTTGTTGCAGGAGGAGCTGCTCGCTATTAATCAGACGATCTTCCTGCTGTCTAGCTGTTGTGGCAGCCTTTCTCGTCGATCGAGCTGGCAGTGTAGCAATCGTTGGGCAGCATGGATGAAAAATCCAATGGTTGTGATATAATCGCTGTAATAGACGAGAACTTCACTGTCACTGCTTCTGTTGTTGCCACAGCCTCTCTAGGGATTGCAGTCTCATCCACTTGTCCTACTATACTCTCTGCCAAAGCAAGCTGCAATAGATGATGTTGTGGCTTTATCAATGGACCTTTTGTCTCCACGCGGAGAGCATAGTTGAAACCACCACCTGGTGACAGTTCAACGTCTCAAAATCTGTCTGTCTGCTCCCTTTTGTATCATTCTTTCACAAAAGAACAGTGACTGTGGCCATACAATCTGTCAATTATGTCGCCATGGTCATTGAGATCAGTCAGCAAACATCATTGTCTGTTTGTGTTTGCCTGTCTTGCTCATGCGCTCGCTCCGGACAAGAAGAACCTGGTGGCTCCCGTCTGTTGGACAACGAAGAGGCTGTAAGCATAGTATCCGATACAATACGTATCACTGCAGACGATGCGATAGGTCTCCATTTGACTTCGGGCCTAACGAGAACGAGCAACTAAAAGAAGTAACAATGATATACCTTATACCTTATCGATGATAAGATATAATGACTATCTATTGGAGGATGAGAGTCGAGACGTCGAGAAAGCAAGCACACGACGGGAACAGCAAGCCCCAAGGATATATTGAGTGAACTCTCACCTGCCTTCGCGATTGTTAGGCCACTATTAAACGCATGTTTCTAACTTGTCTGCTGCTGGCTGCTTAC
>JAVCKV010521258.1:0-11390 GCA_032274145.1 Herpochondria borealis | reverse complement strand
ATCACTAGTTTAGTGTTTGATAAACGGATTAGCTAATCACTAGTTTAGTGTTTGATAAACGGATTAGCTAATCACTAGTTTAGTGTTTGATAAACGGATTAGCTAATCACTAGTTTAGTGTTTGATAAACGGATTAGCTAATCACTAGTTTAGTGTTTGATAAACGGATTAGCTAATCACTAGTTTAGTGTTTGATAAACGGATTAGCTAATCACTAATCCTATAGTCTTTTTTTCGATAATTTCTTTCGAGAGTTGAAGCGCAAATTCAAGTTGTTCTGTTGGTGTCAAGTCGCTATTGTCAATTTCAATAGCGTCTTCCGCTTGGCAAAGTGGACTATCTGCTCTGGTAGAATCAATGTGATCACGAGTGCGTAGATTTTTTTCAACTTCTTGAGCAGAGATCTCTGTAATTCCTTTACTTTCCCATTCTGTGAGCCTTCTGCGAGTACGCTCCTCAATAGAAGCGGTTAAGAAAAGTTTGAGTTCTGCATCTCTAAAAACAACCGTTCCAATATCACGACCATCCATAGCAATACCACCTTTTGCTCCCATTTCTTGTTGAAGTTTTACCATTGCTTTGCGTACCACAGAAATTGTTGCAACAGGACTTACAAAATTAGAAACACGCATGCTTCGAATGTCTTCTTCTACATCGGTTCCATTTAGGAAGGTATGGTTTTGTCCATTGATGTTTTCAAAATGAATGGTGATATTTAGCAAGGCTTGATCTACCGAAGCGGCATTTTCAATATCTATATTATGATCTAAAAAATAAAGTGTAACCGCACGATACATAGCACCAGAATCAACATAAACATATCCTAATTCTTTGGCAAGTGCTTTGGCAAGTGTACTTTTGCCACAGGCTGCAAAACCATCAACCGCAATCGTAATTTTAGAAGTTTCCATGAGAAGAGCTTTGTGATTTGTTGGAAATGTAGAATTTCCTAAACGACTATATCTTATATATCGAGCACAAAAATAGGAATATTAGTTCGTTTTATAGCCTAAGCATTAATTTTTTTTGAAATTTAATAATGTTTAATACTAAAGGCTTTGTTTTTCTTTTTCTAGATGATCTTCTAGCCATTGAATAGCTTCTTCTTTAGCCATAAAAATTTTGGTAGGGACTTGTCTAGAACTAAACCGTAAGACTAAGGTTAAGAACAGATTGCCAATTAATTTGGAAGCATAAGAATTTACGAGTAAGGCGGTAGCTATAATCCCATAATCCAAATCACTGTATTTTTTTAGTACTTCTTTTTTTACATACGCATTGGATATATGTACTAATGAAGCCGTAGTTTTTCCCTCTGTAGCTTTTTCAAAAATAGCTAAGTTATTGTCTACTTCTTCTAAAGTTAACTTCCCTTTGACTTCTTCTGTTGAAGTAATTTCGAGAATATTGTTAGGGTGTACTGTTAAGTTAAGTTCTTTCGTTTTGTATTGCATGATCTTTGTTTACCTTAGGAATGAATTATATTAAGACTGTAGAAGGAGTATTAATTTCCTATTTTTGCTTCACTAAGATGTATTTGTAACCATTCAACCGCTTCTTCTTTTTCACTAAAAATTTTGGTAGGAATTTTGTTCTTTGAAAGACGCTGTACTAAGGTTAAAAAGAGGTTGCCGACTAATTTTGCAGCAAATGATTTAGCTAAAAAAGCACGAGCGACAGCGTGTTCTGGTGGTTCTGAATATTGTTTCATCACTTCTTTTTTAACATATTTATCTGGGAAATGGAGGATAAAACCTTTTTGTGTTCCTCCAACAACTTCGTCCAATATACGTAAGTTCTCCTCTACTTCTTCTAAGGTGAAGTTTCCATCAAAATCTTTGTGGGTGTTAATTTCTATGATGTGGTCTGGGCGGAGGGTGTAGGTAAATTCTTTGGTATGGTAATCTATGTTCATAAAAATGAGGACTGTGAAAAAATAAGGACAGAAGAGGCTAATAGATTGTCAGACAATTTTTTCGACAAAACTAATTCTTTTTTAACAAAAAAAGAAATAATCTTTAGTTGCTTCTAGTTCTTCTTGCTCCAATTGCTTCTTTATATTCTTTTGAGCTTCTGGCTGCGCTATTGCAATGATTATTTGTGGCTGCATTAATTGAGCCAAATATTCAACAGGGTAGAGGCGTTGTTGATAAATGTCTTTTCCAATTTTTTGTTCGTTATTACAAATCCAATGAAAAGGAATCTTGGCTTTTTGAAGAGATGAAGCAAGGCGTTTGCCTTTTTTGCCTGCGCCCCAAAGTACCAAAGGACGTTTTTTTTGATAATCTAATTGAATAAAATAGTCGAATTTGAGTTCCAAAAAGTTATTATCAGCATAATTAGGATCGTGCCTAGAGGTACGGCCTTCGGAATCTCTCCAATAATGCAAAATGAGATCTGAAGACAAACAAAGGAGTTTTTGTTCGTAAAAACGAAAGCATAAATCATAATCCTCTGGATAACGGTCGGAACGGAATGCTCCCGCTGCTTCCAAATCTGCCCGATGAACCATCCAACAGGGAGAAGGGATGACACATTCTTTGTAAATTTCTTTAAAATTAGTACCGTTTTTGCTAAGTGAATTTAGCCATTCGGCATAGCGTAAATAGCCATTTCCCATTTCTTTTGCACTAAAATATTGGACTAAACCTGTTGCAAGATGTCCAAGCCCTGCTAGGCTCAAGTTAGAACTTAAGACACTAATTTTTTGTGGCGGCATGATGTCATCAGAATCCATTCTAGTAATAAAGTTGCCTTGAGCCTGTATATAGGCCATTCGGAGTGCCGCTATGATTCCTTTTCCTGAGTTCTGATACACTTTTATTCGGATATCTTTGGCCGCATAGTCTTTTAAAATAGTCCAGCTTTCGTCTTCAGAATGGTCGTTGATGGCAATTAATTCCCAATGAAGGTAGCTCTGTGCTAAAATTGAATCTAGGCATTCTACCAAAAAGGGAGCTGTATTTCGGACAGGCATTAAGATGCTAACCAATGATGTCTTCATAAGCTATTGGTCGAATTTAAATAGACGGGCATACTTTGATACCCTCCAAAGTCCATTCGTTGGATTGATATAAAAATTGAGCTTAAAAGTAGCCGTATTTGCACTGTATTCCCTTGCACCATCTTTAAGAGGGCCACGATTGGTGAATTCTCTTTTGGTGTAATCTCCAATTAATAAATCCTTGGCAATCTTATCACAGGCAGCAGCCGTAAGGCGTTGGGGTTGCAAATAGACCCCATGAATGTATTGAAAGTTGACAAACCAGCCTACCAGCCATTGTGTTGTTATAAAAGGTTTGGCGGCCTCCAATACTTCGCTAATTTCTTTTAACAGTTCGCTTTTTTTATTCAAAAAACACCATTGGATATAATATTCCAAAATAGATTTGATGAACTCTTGTTTAGGGCAATCCTCTTTTCCTGCTAGTTCAACTAGTGTTGGAATGTATTCGGGACGATGCAAGCACAATTCTTCATCTTGACTTCTAAAGGAAAGGCTTGGATCATAGGCCCATTTTTGAATGTTTTCAATCGTAACTTCCATAAGAACATTGATTAGTTTTCGTAGTCTATAATTTTGAAAATCATCTCCCATAAATGGTGGTAAGGAATGATTTCTAATTCATTGACAGAGTCTCTATATTTGATAGGTGATTCGATCAGACGATCAATATATTTTTGATGCACGCCAATTTTTTCATAATCAAAATGAGCTTTTGCTAATTGTTGTAATAAACGAACAAATTGGGTGATTCTATAGTGTTCTTCCTGTTTTAGCAAGCGAGTAGAATATCCTTTTAAACGCTCTACCCGTTCAAATGCCTCTCCTAAACGCTCCTCTTTTAATAAGAATAATACCTGAGCAATGACTAGAATTACAGTAAAAATACGTTGATTTTTTGGAAAAATAATAGGTTCTTCTAAAAAACGTTTTACTTTAAATTGTTTATACCGTTTTGGCTTTTCAAGATCCTTTGCCGTTTCCATCCATAACAAGAAGCACAGATACACTTCAAAGGCGTTCCATTTATCCTGATTTGCATTAGACATTTTTTTGAAACGCTTGTCTTCATAAGCCCGATCAAAAATGGCATGTGCTGCTGTATATTCCTTACAATGAATGGCTAACAGTAAATAATACTCACAGAGTTGTAGCCAAATATCATTCTTTTCGAATGTTTTTAAATACGCTTCAGCTTGCATTTTACCTTGTTCAAAATCTTGTAAATGAACCAAGGCGAGCAATTTTTTCAAAGCAATCTTAGCTAATCTATCTTCTCTATATAGATGCGGATGTTCAACAACATATTGTTCGGCAGCATCGCAAATTAAGCAGACTTTGTCATATTTTTGTTGCATTTCGTAAAATATGGCAAAAGCCATAAATTGATTGTAAAGGATAACAGGAGATGAAAAGGTGTTGGATAGTTCTAATAATCGATCACAACAAGATTGTATCAGCGCTGTTTTATTCCCAGCTTTTGTGCTTGATTTTTTACAGTTCATAATAACAAACTCGTACAACTCATCAGATTCTATTTCAGCAGTTAAAATGACTTGATACTTTTTGCAAAGTTGGTTATACTCTTCGTATAATTTTTCGTCTCCTTCTTGCATGGCATAGGCTCGAAGTATTCTTGCAGCATTGACAATAATATCTGCAAATTCAAATTTTTGTGCCGTTCCAATAATACTTTTAGAAATCTGCGCGGCGGTATCTTGCGCTTTATTAGACAATAATATTTTTACCAAAGTCCAATCTTTGTGGCAACTATAATAAGCCCTTTCATAATTAGAACTAGACGATTGGTTGATGTCCAAAAAGAAGAGCGTATTCAAGAGGCGTTTCTTGAACCTTGACTTTAATTGACGGTATTTGTCATCTGTAGGCGTGCTTCCATACAGCTGTAAGGCAGCTTCTTGGTCACTATTTAGAACTCCATTCATGAGAAGTTCATAAAATTCATTAAACTTTGAGTTTTTTTGTTTTAAAGAATGATCGTCAAATATTTCAATTTTTTTGACTTTCTTTTTGGTTACGATTTTTGAAATTTCTAATAAGTGCTTCATCTGCTATTTTATTATCCCCAATAAATAAGCAAAAGCATTTCTCTTGATAATAATTATATTTCCCGTGTTAAATCCCTAATTAGCATAAGAATAGATTACAACTGGCGATTAATGTTGTAAAATCATATTATCAATAAAATAAACTTTTGCACTGCTTTTATGTCACATTTTGCATAAATGTAATAATTTAAAAAATGAAAGTAAAACACATAGACATAAAAAATCCCAATACTATTTTAATTAGCATTGGGATTTTTAAAAATAAAAATTGTTCCTGATCAAAAACTACAAAGAACCGTCTGGGGTTTCGCTTACTTCTGGAGCAGCAAATACATCACTACCTGGGAACTCGTAACCAATCATAAGTTCCGTAGAACCAAGACTGTGTTGTTGAAATGAATTTAAAGCAATATCGAAACCCAACAATACAGGAACTCGTTTGTCAAACAAGACCTTGCATTGAAACGATAAAAAGGCAGGAGAACGATAAAACAATCCCAAAGAAACTTGCTCGTCCAAAACATGCACGGTTATGCCTCCTTCAAATTGAGGTAGGGCACCTTGTACATATCGAACCATGATAGAAGGTTCAAAAATAATTTTCTTCTCAGGAAGTCTGATTTTATAAGCTGCGGTTAGATAATAATGACGATAGTATCTTCCAATAGGATCGCTATTGTTCGGTCTAAAACTGAAATTAAGTACTCTTTGTCCTAGGTTAGGTGCAGCAAATCCAACGCTTAGATTTTTAGTATACAAATACAAACCTACTTCTAAATCAATACTCCAGTTACCTGGATCGGCATTGGCAATGGCTTGATCGTTAGGATCAATCAACTGAATCATATCGGTACGAATGATGTTGTGTGCCAAGCGACCAGAAAATCCAAGGGATAAAAAGGTTTTTTTACCTAATTTTCTATGGACGGATCCAGATATTTTTCCTCCCCAACGGGAACTAGGTCCAGTAACGTCTCCAAACAACAATCCTCCCATGCCAATTCTCCAATCACCACTTTTTTTGTCTTTCCAAACCGTTCCTTGATAAGTGATGCCAAAGGTCTGAGGGGCGCCAGGAAAACGGACCCACTGCCAACGATGAAATAAATTGATCGAGTGATTGCCTTTTGATCCTGCCACAGCAGGATTGATCAAAAAAGGATTGCTACTGTATTGAGCAAACAAAGGATCTTGTTGTGCCTGTAGTGGGTTGGTCATACAAAAGAACCATACTCCAAGACATATAATAATGAATTTTTTCATAATTCTATGGTTATATATATAGTTGCTAATGCCCAAACTTCGAGCATTAGCAATCTAAAATTATCGAATAATAGTGACTGTTCCTTTGTAAATTTTAGGTTCACTTAATTGTGGCTCATCTACAGAGATAACATAATAGTACGTTCCATCAGGAACATCTTGTCCTAGATTAGTTCCATCCCAAGTTCCATCATAATTCACCGCCTCAAGGACAGGTAAACCCCATCTGTTAAAGACTTGAACACGATTGGTAAATAAGTTCAAACAAGGAATTTCCCAAAAATCATTGACACCATCTCCGTTAGGAGTGAAGCCTGCATGATTAGGAATACAACGCCCAACTTCCACCAAAACAGAATCAGAATTACTACAACCCAAGGTATCTGCTACAGATAAAACATAGGTCGTTGTTGTTAAAGGTTGAATGGTCGTAGTCGCAAACAATGGATCCGTAACATTGGTCGTTGGAGTCCAACTATAAGTGCTAATGTTTCCAGTACTAGCCGTTCCATCTAAAGTCGCAAACTGTCCTAATAACATACCTGGAGGCGTGATCGCATTCGCTACTGCGTTGACAGAAACGAAGGTAGCCGATAAAGCTGCTGTATCACATTGCAAGGCATCAAAAGCCAAGACAGACCAAGTATCTCCATTATTCAAGTTAAGACTCAAGGTACCAGAAGTACCATCGGAATTCACTAAATAAGCGTTTGTTGTTCCATTGATCGTCACATTGGCAATATAGTCGTCGTTACCAGCCGTTAAATCAGGTAAACCACCTGTCAACTGCAAGTTTAAGACGGCATTACCAATAGAGTCACAAGTATAGTTATACAAACCTGAGCCATTATTAATCGTTACACCAACATAACTAGGATCGTTACAAATAGCACCACAGTTGGTAGAATTCCAAAGGAAGGTTCCACTGATACTATCTACACCACATTGGCTATTGTCGGTAACAACAACAACCCAATCATCTCCATCTTGAACATTGAAGGTATAATCTGTAGTATCGCCAATCGTTCCAAGAACAGGAATTTGATATCCAGAAGCTCCAGGAGTAGTTGAACCAATAATCGTTACAGAATAATTAGAACCATTGGCAGCAGGTTCTCCACCGATCAACTGAATGGTTACATCAGCTGATTTGTTCGTCAAACAAACATAAGGTTCTAGATTAACTGCTAAATCCAAAGGATTGTAGTTAAACGTTCCCGAAGCGGTATCGGTACAGCCATTATCATCTAAAACAGTAACCGACCAAGCATCGCCACTAGCAACATTAAAGCGGTAAATGCCAACATTTTCTAGTGTTGTTCCATTTTGTCCAGCCAAGCTAGAACCCGTAGTAGTTACGCTATATTGACTCCCATTGAAAGAAGGTGCCCCCCCTGTGATAAACAAGGTAACTACAGCATCTCCATTAGAATTACAAGTATACACCGTGCTGTCTACAGGATCAGGTAAAATTAGAACTGGCATCATGGTACAAATTGGACAATTCGACGTGTCAAAGGTATACGTACCAGTTAGGGTATCTCCACACATATTGATATCAAACACATCAAATGTCCAGCTATCTCCATCGTTAACAATGAAAGAGAAATCAGCAGAACCACCAATCACACCCGCTAATTGAGCACTTTGGAAGTTTTGACCAAAGACAGTAGAACCTGAAATATTAACAGTATAGTTCGAACCATCAATCGTTGGCTGTCCACCATTCACTGAAATTTGAACCAAGGCGGTTCCATTCATATTACATTCGTAACTAAAGGTACTTGCCACTGGATTTAACGTACAATAATCAGGGCAGTTTAGTAAGTTATAATCGAAGGTTCCAGAAGTAGTATCTGGACAACCATTACTATCTAAAACAATCACCATCCAAGCATCTCCATCCATGACACTAAAGCTTAAGGCCGTTGGCGCTGGAGCACCTGTTCCAACAGTAGTATAGACACCATTTCCGTTTGGAGTAGTAGAACCACTCACAGTAGAAGTATAGGCTTCTCCCACAGTAATACTTGGCGCACCACCATTTAATAAGATCGTTACTAAAGCAGAATCGCCACCAGGATAACAAGTGTAGACTGAACTATCAATTGGATCTGGTGTGATAAATACTGGGTTGTTAATACAAGGATCTAAACAAGGCATTGCATTAACCACAGCAGTTTGACTACAACCCACTCCGTCTGTGATAACAATGGTGAAAACATCTGCTACAGCGATCGCATATTGGATCGTTGCACCTGCTGCCACTTGTCCCATCAAAACCGTATCACCTGATGAATTCGTGACCAAATAGTCAAACAAACTTCCGTTATAAGTTGGGAAGCCACCAGTAGCACTAAAGTCAATGATACAATTGTTTTGATTGTAACTGGTGACTAATATAATTTCGCTTAAGAAAACAAAGGCGGCGCCATTTTCTGAACTTGCACTAGGGCAAGTCAAAGTTCCCCAAGCAGTAATTTCGTCTGCCATAGGGCCGACATAATGTACCGCATTTTGAGCCACAGGATTTGCTCCATCATTCACCCAATATTGTGGGCGAGCATACACAGAATCAATAAAGGTAAAGTTACCATTGATAATTGAATCTGGAATGTTAAGGCTGTCTTGGATCACAAATCCAATGTCTAAACAATTGGCAATACTTGTCGTTGACACGCCATTTCCATCTACCATAACGCTAGGGAAGAGGGTGTCTCCAAAACAAACAAAACCAGTATCACTAGACATGAAGTTAAAGGTGTCACCCAATACGCTGTATTGCGCATCGCCTGCATATACTTCAATTTCATTGATATATTCAATAATATACTGTCCTTCATCGCCAGGATGTCCACCATCCAATTGGATCGCATAAACCGTTCCTGGAGTCAAACAACAAAGTCCAACAATATCTCCTGCAAAACCTGTCGTTCCGCTAAATTCAGCGGTGATTTGTGGCGTTGCTTGTGTTCCATCTGTGGTATAGGTGGCTGGTAATAAACCACCATAACACAAACTATCTTGGAACAAAGGATACATCGCATAGTTCAAACTATCCATACCAATATAAGCCCGCAATTTGATTTCAACCACTCCTGAAGGAGGAACAGTGAAGTAATGCCAAACGGTTTGGTCGGCACGTGCCGCTGGATTTGCATTTGAAAATGGCTCTCCTGCCAAAGTCTCAATACAAGCATTGGTGTTGTTCCCTGCTACTGCTGAGAATGGAATGGTTTGATTCGCTGGCTTGACAGGAATCTCCAATAAGCTGTCTAGCATGGTTAGACATAGAATGTCGTTTGTTGGAGGGTTATTAGCAGGGTCAGAAACACTGGGATCATAAACCCAAACTTCCGCTTCATCTGCTGTTGTTGCACCTTGAGGATCAATCATACCATAATAAGTATAACCAGGTTCAAGGCATTTTTCCATTATAATAGCAGTTTTAGTTCCACCTAAAATACCACCAATACCACCTTCTGCATCTGCAATTTGAGTAATATTAGAACAGAATAAATCAGCTGGTCTACCGGCTCCAAAACGTGTGTCAGGAGCATATAAGGCTGTATTTTCATTCTCATTTAATAGAGCATTATCAAAATCCGCTTCAAAGTAAACACGACCACTATTAGCGGCTGTAAATTGAACCCACATACTACCATCTAAACCATTAGATAAAGTAGGAGTATAATCATAAGCTCTAAATTGTGTCGCATCAATTCCAGTATAGGGGGAACCAATTTCTTCATCAGAAACAACTGCTCCACCAAGGAATGTTCCTCTTTGGAGTTGTGTAGAAAATGCTGCTCCATTTGCTTCTGTACGAACTGTAGCAGATTGTGCATCTGCTGTTATGTCTGTAGCTAAACAAGGGATATCATGATCTAAAAATGGTGTGCCACCTAAATCATCTATGCGAAGGCTAACATAACCTCTTCTATTATTTTGATCAGTGGTTAATTGGATATAATAAGTTTCACCTGCAATCAAGGCATGCCCATCTCTAACTTGAGGTGGAAATCTAAGAGGAACATTAAATACATCACAAAAATATCCTGTAGCTTCTACATTTGAAACAATATCGTCATCAGCATCTCCATGATAAGAAAGATAATCGAATTTTGACTTTACAGGATTGGTTCCAGTGAAGCCAGCCCAATTATTTATTCCTTGAAGGCAACCAACGCCATCTGCTGCGTGATAGACTACCATTTCTGTTCCGAAATCTGTCTCATTTAAGTTGGTTTCAATTTCTACTTGACCACTAGTTGGAGCTATAAAGTAAAACCATGCAGAACCATGTGTAGCAATCTCTCCTAATTGAGGTTCTCCTGGTTCTAGTGGCAGCTGATTTCCACACCAAGCAAATTGTTGAACCGTATTATTAACTGGAATTTGTATTGCGGTACAAATATTTGTAGGTACTGGAGTAATGTTCAAAGGAGTAGTTTCTACTTCAATCGTAATTCTATACGTTTGATTACAACTACCATTAGAACCAGATCCTGTAAATATTTGAGGAGTACTAATTCCTGATGCAGGAATAGTTAATGATTGATTTATAACACCAGTGTTTCCTTGTTTACCCAAAACAGTAATTCCTGAGCCAAATAATGGTTCATCTGCTTCATAAGCAGCCCATTCAAAATTAAGAGATGTAGGAACATCAATAGGACATACATAATCCCAATTAAAAAACTCACCATTACCAGGGTCGAAAATAGATCCATTTGGTGTCGTTCTAACATAAGGACCATTATTGCCAGCAACTAGAGCGTAATTTGCTTCAGCAGAAAATAAGCTACTAATTTCACCTCCTGTAATGAAATTTGCATTGTTATTTGTTCTACCTATTGTATTATCAGTAACTTTATATTCCCACATAAAATCACTATCACCCGTTATGTTGAATAATACATTGTCACAATCTTCATTGTTCAAGACTTCAATAGAAGTAACCCGAACCTGTATTCGAGCTTGTCCCCAACTCGTATAGCAAATCGAGCAAAAGAACAGGCAACAGAGTAAGAGTTGCAGTTTTTTGTAAGTAG
>JAVCKV010521147.1:0-11391 GCA_032274145.1 Herpochondria borealis | reverse complement strand
AGAGAGCGAGGAGTTGTGTGTTAGAAAGGTGGAAGTCAAGTGTCAACGCGTCCGCGATGAGATTTTTTTCCCGGGGAACCATTGTCCATGCAGGACGCAGTCGTTGTTCAGGACGAGGAGTGCGAGGGCGCGTGCGCGTGCGATCCAGAGGTGAAATGCGGTGTCCGTGCCGTCCTAATTGGATTTTCCAATCCAGCTCGATACCGTTGTGCTGTCGCCTTGGCCGATGATACACGATCCTTTTGGGATCAGGCCTTTTTTGAAGGCTGCTTCGATGCAGATGTACATTGCGAGGAACTCGAGGGTGTTCAAGGATGTGTGCAAGCGGAGGTTGGCTGGGAGTTCCCAGCGCCAGGCTCTCCCCGATGCTAGGCAGTAACCGCCGATGCCGTGTTCACTTGCGTCAACCCAGACAATGTGGTCAGGAGCACGGAATGTTAGGTTGTTGATATTGAGCCTGGTTCCTGCCAGTTGGATCATGGGCAGCCAGAATTTCAGGTCTGCTTGTTGTTCTTTGTTGAGCTTTACTCGGAATCCTTGGTTTCGATTGGATGCAACGTATGCCTTTCGTAGGCGTCCCGGGAAGTGCCGTGCCGCCGGCATTATGTATCCAACGTGGTAAATGGTGTGTCAAGGAGGACTTGTATGGACGCTGTCCAGTTGATTACTTTGTGTGATGGGAAGCTGATACGCATTAGTCTTGTGTCGATGTCCCAGCCGAGTAATGTCTTTCTCTTGGCGGGAGTTTCTTTGGAAAGTACGTCATCACGGGATAGTGGTTTGTTGTCAGCTACCGGTCGTCCCATCACGTTAAGGATGCATGGCAGAATGGTCTTTCTGCGATCGATATTGTCTTCCAGAAATGCGTTATTGGTCGTCGGTATAGTTTTCTGTTCTTGGCCGGGTGTCGGATGTCATGGGGACTCCGGGTAGTACGCCTGGTGCAATGGGGATGTCGTCAGGTTCGTATTTGATGTTGTCGCCAATTAGATGAAGGTGCGGGGATTTGTGGTTGACGGGGTCCCATCCCGGGTGGCAGACGAGATCGTTGGACAAGGCGCATGCCATTTTGGTGATGTCACTCCATCGACTGGGGTTTGAGGCGCCGCCGAATTTCAGACGGAGTGCTATCAGGATAAAGTTGTTGAATGTGGTACGGCTCTGTACTACCGATGACCATTTGAGGTGAAGGTGACGGTACGCGGCTTTCCAGTCAACTTTGGACAGCAGTATGCGTTTTGTTGGTTGGCGACACCGCATGTTGAATCAGTGATGGACGATTGTGTGAAGGAAACGTTGCAGGGCGCTGCCAAATCTGTACGCTGTCAGGTCCTTGTTGATTACTCTGTTGTTGACAGATCGTTTTGTTCCCGCGGTGGGGTTGAATGATTGATCGTGTGTGAGTTGTTGTTTTCCTTTGATTTATCCTGTTTCACTTATGGTGTCTTGTTCTACCAGTCTCATCGGTGCAATGACGGCGTCTGGGATCCGGGTTGCTGATACTTGTGGGAGGAGTAGCTGAAATCCTAGGGAAACTTCTTATGGAGCATCCCCAAGAGGATGTCGTGGTTTTGGTTGGCGGTCTTGTGGTTGCCTCGTGAAAGTGCCTCATTGAGGTCCTCGATTCTGCTTTCCGTCTCGTCGATTGTGCGGAGCGGGAGGGATGCACCGTTGCCGAGTGAATCACAGACTCGGGGCCAGAGTGGGTGCCCTCTCAGTAGCGGGACGAGTACACTGGGCTTGCGGAACTCCAACACGGGTGTGAGGGGGGATCGGTTTCCTGACTTGGACTTTGCAAATGCTGTCGTTGCTGCAATGTTTTGTCGTTGGCAAATAGTAGGTTGTGATTGTGCGTGGCTGCTTCCTCTGACCAGTTGAACCAAAATGGGGTTGGGGAAATGGTCTCGAGTGGTTGCTCAGTGATTGAAAGGAGCAGATTCGATATAAATTGGGGATCTCTGCTTCTTTCGTGCGGTGGAAGGGGTGGCAGAGGTCTTGAGAGCCTTTGCCTGTTGTGTTGGTTTTCCCAAGTGAGGCTTGGGCCTGGGCAGGGTAAGTCGCTGGTTGGGCGTGCAGTCTTGTTGTGTTTGTTGCCGTTTCCCGATTGAGGTGGTTGTGCGCCTTCTTTGATCTTGGCGTCGGTGTTCCATTGAATTTGGGGCGAGTGCTTTCTTGAATATTAGCGTCGTTTCCCTGGTGTGTCGGTCGCTCGCCTTCTTTGATCTCAGCGGCGCTTCCGTAGAATGGTGGTCGTTGACTTGATGTGGTGGAGTGTGTTTGATGACGAGGGTGTGTATTGTGCAGGGCATGTATGAACAGAGCGGCTCGGCAAACGACACAGTGGTTTCAATTTTTGGAAACTTACCAAGAAATGATTTTGTTTGATTTTGGGAGTCGTGGTGTTTTTGTTCGTTTGTTAAGGTAAGTTTTTGTGGGCGTGGAGGAATGATAGCCTGGTGTTGGTACGGATGTTGTTGTGTTTTATCTAAGGACACAGGGAGCCAGTGGGAGTCTGTTTGTACTAATTCAGAGTTAGTGTGAATTAAAATTCCTGGCTCACCTACTATCGCGTATCAGTTTTTGCTTTTTGCGATGACGGCGAGGAGTTTCTTGATCATCGTCGCCGGCGCTCAGCGGTGTGTGCAATGCCTTCATGTGGCAGTCGTTGCCATTTTTGCACTCGCCGCTGACGTGATATTTCATGCAGAGGCTGCCTGATGGGATCGTTGGCCATTCGGCTTTGCTGTTGAACATGGCGGTCCAGGCTGTGACTGATAGGTCTTTGCTGGCTGCGACGAGGTCTGCGCGTGTGGCAAAGATTGGATTTTGGACTGGAATTGTCGTAATGATGTTTCTGTTGTGGGGATTTTGTTTCTTGGCCGGGGAAGTGGATGCTGAGTTGTCGCGGTTGCGTTTGGACTAGCCTCCGGTTCCTCCCGTGATGATGCCGTTCTGGGTGTCAACCAGTTTGGTGATGACGCTTGGGGTGATGATTTGGGGAACGATGCCAAGGGTGATGTTGTCTCTGTCCTCGGTGGCAAACCTGCGGAAGATGTTGTGCGCAGTTGCATGGGTCAAGTTGTTTGTCAGGTTGCAGAAGCAGCTTTGGATGACTCTGTCTATGTAGAAAAGGAGATTTGCGGGGAAGTACTTGTCTTGTCCAAATCGGGCAAGGTAGAATTGGCGGTTGTGGATTATGTGTGTCACCCAATTTCTCATTTCGAGGCGGATCGTCAAGTTGGGCCCCAGATGAGTTGGAAGAGGTCGTCGGCGTTCTGCAGGTTTCTTAACAGGT
The DNA here is from genome assembly GCA_032274145.1 of Herpochondria borealis. NCBI lineage: Eukaryota > Rhodophyta > Florideophyceae > Ceramiales > Ceramiaceae > Herpochondria > Herpochondria borealis. Next base: position 8,096 of record JAVCKV010521147.1, on the reverse strand, counting down.
CGGCGATGGTGATTGGAGCTGTCATTTTTATCTTTGTCATTTTGGCTATGCTGGCGTCAGAGATGCCGTGACCTTCAAGCAAGCCAGGTTCAGTGCGGATGTTGGGTCCGCTCCCGGTTCTTGGGTTGCCAGTTCTTGGAAGAAGTCGGTTTGGCCAAAACAGAAGAAGCTGGTTGCTGGCGGAATGTTTGGGCTTGGCCAGAGGAAGTTGCCATTGCGGAGGGCAATGATTGTCAAGTCTTGGATGATTGTACAGCATTGTAGCTTGTGTTTGAGGATGGAGTTTGTCGATTGTCAGGCCAGTACCAAGGGGCTGTCCAGGATCTTGGTGAAGGTCTCAACTGGTTCTGTACGAGCTGGTTGTCCCATCAACATGATCAATTTGGGGTCCATGTGTGGTAGGATTTCTTCACTGCCATGGAGGATGAGTTGTTGCAGGTGCACAGGCAGCCGTTTGTAGCCTCTAGATTGTCCGTTTGTGGTTTCTGAGTCTGTGGCTTTCCTGTCATTCATGGCTACTGCAAAAATTCTTGCCATGTCCGTCGCCATTGTCGTCCCGACTGAGTTTGGTGAATCAGTGATGGTTCCTGCTGTGTGAATACGGTTCTGGGGTGCAGATATTGCTGTGATGCATGCGTCATGTACCGCGTCGCACCAATTGGCTGCTGGTCCTGATGAGATTTGTTAAGCTCTTTCCATGTGGTTCCTGTTGATATGCGTACAGCAAACATTGCAGTGTGCCGTTATCTTGTTGGAGATGCGTGAAAGGATTTACAAATGTAGAGTTCAATCATACTCTTTGGCCAATACAACCGAGTTTGTGTGCGTGTGACGGGCTTGCGACATCGTCGATTGTTTACAAAAACTTGATGTACTACTTGGTCATTAAGGATAGGGCTATTATCACCTCACTTGTAGGCACTCTCAAAAACTCCGCCTATATGCATCTACAATTCCATCATCATTCCCTTTGAAATGGGTATGCAGAGCGTGAGAAAGCTCTTTCCATGTGGTTCATGTTGATATGCGTATTCTTGCGGTGTGCCATTATCTTGTTGGAGATGCGTCAAATGGTCATAGTTGATGACAAAGGCGCTCGCTCACTCACATGGTGGGGAAATGGATTTTTGTTTGTGAACCTTTGTGTTCAATTTTAGAAATGTCAATATTCTAGCCCTGTCCTTCATGGACCGCACTGCACCGCACGGGCGTTTGAGCCTGTCTTACTTTCTTTTGATTCACGTATAATGTAATGCGGGCTTTGTGTTTGCTGCCAACATGCCAATCCGGTGAGGAAAGATACCAATTGTACTCCACATTCTTTCTGAGCTTCATAGTCTTTTATGTGGAGCATATTTGGGTCGCATTGATCATCGCTGCCATCCTGATGAACATCAACACAAGTTGCTTGGTGGGTTTGTGAGGCTTGATATTGCCGCCTGGCACTCGTATCCATAGCTTTTTCTATGTAACAAATCGTAATCTATGTTCTATATTGGCGTTTTATATTTTGCGAAATATGGAACGCCGGTTTTAAGGTCTTGTATGCAAGACTAAACAAAAATTGCCAATGACTAGCATTTCTCGTGTTAATAGGGTCTTCAATGAGGCTCCGTAGGCAATGTTTCACATTACGGCATATATCGCGATATGGTTCCTGTAGAGTCTGCTGTATAGGTCAGCGTATGTATTAGAGGTTCACAGTCGTCATTCTGGTCTCCAGAACGAGACGAAAGTAGCGATTTTTGCGTCTTCTGCATAGATGTTGCAATAACTCCGAATCTGACGACCAACGTCGAAAACTTTTCACTACAGTTTCCTTCAGTGGCATATCGCTGATAGATCTGTCTGAAAAAAAATGCCATTAGACAACGCCAAGCAGCGGCTTTGCTTTTTCAAAGAGAGGGGGTAATAAAGTGGGCAAAATGTGAGGATGTATACGGCGCGCTTGGAGATGCGGCTACATTAGTCGAGACGTATAGGAAATGGACAATAAATTTATAAATTTTTCGTTTTACTTATAAGGGGATGAGGGAGTGCGTGGGGTGCTCGGCTTGTGGAATGATTTCGATTTATATATTTTTTTGGTTAACTCAGTTATGGAACGGAGGGAGCAGTATTGAAGAGGATGCATCCCTTTCTCTGTTTCTCGTAGATCTCAATCCGTTCATGTTGTGCCCATGCAACACTCGAGTAGAAGCTCAAGAAGCTTATGAAAAGTAAGGACGTCAATCGATGATGATGGATGATGGATGATGGATGATGCATTGGTGAAATTTCTATTGGGCGAGGAGAAGACCATGGCTGCGAGAGAACCCGAGAATAGAACATGTCTACAAAGAAAGTAAATGAAAATTAAAAAAACTCCGGCAAGGCGGGCATCGAACAAAGCGAATTGAGTAGCAGTTCCACGCAGGAAGAGAACGACTATGCATTGTTTTGTGTTTCCTGAAAAAAAAAGAGCGAAGGTTGTTGGTTGTGCACGAAGACGTTGGAGCCAAACGTCCCATGACCATGCATTTAATATGCTTAGTTGGAGCCCAGACGAAAGCTCATCAGCTCAGCTCAGTTTGGTTGACAAAAAGACACTATAGGACTATCGTACGCGTACTCGAATTCGAATACGCATGTACACTGAAACTGTATTTATCAGAGAGAAGCTCTTGGCAAACAGCAAAGCAATTGTAAGGAGAAAGTAGAGGGAAAATTATAATATTTTTTGGAGCAGTAGCGAAAGGAAACAAATGCCTTAACGTCAGAGCGCGTAGGCAGGAAACGAAACTGTCAAGGACAAGAAATAATACGACAACAAGCACAGGAACAAGCGGCTAGCAATAGCTCAGGCTACATTACAGCGGAATATCACATCCCTCTTTCGCAGGAAGCCTAGCTTCCGGAATAACAGAATCCAGTCCGAGTCAACTGCACACCTTAGACGGTCTAAGCTGGCCAGACTTTAAAATAAGAGCTCTTTATCTATCTGTCAAAAGGCCGCTTTCTTATTCTTGCCTGGACCACGACGAACGGAACAAAGCCAACCAGCCACCAAACCAGCGAATATTCATATCCATAAAACCAGAGAAAACGGAAAGTAAAACACACGTCATCAATAAAATGGTTGGCGGAACAATTTTTGTTGGGGAGCGGTGATGGTAACAGCGTTGCGGCTTCATCCTCTTGCTTTGAATGAACTGATGTACCGGTACCATATCATACAGCTGTACCTGGTAAGGTCACTTCAGTAATGGGTGAAAACGGACCATCTTATCGCTGCGCTACGATGAGGCTCGCGTACGGTGGCTTTCTTGGCCTTTTCTCGTTCGGCAGCAGCCTTCTTGTTGAAAGGCGTGTGTTGCCTTTTGTGCGTATTTTCTGTGTTGTCGTGCTGTGCTGCGTGTGCGCACTGTGGTATTGATGACAGGTGGTGTCAGGCGATGTCAGGTGCCAGGTGTCAGATATTCTGACGTACTTGAGTTACCTGAGGACCCATATCTTGTCCACATAACAGCAGAATGATCCATCTGGTTTTTCGTTTGCCACGTGTAGGGCGGTACAGTACGAACCCAGTATGTACATGACGTCACAGTACATCTTCTGAGTCGTAAATTCATTTTAAAATAGATCTACAAAGATATTATGGTATCGATAGCTAACAACCACGTTTCAACCAGCGGTCCTTGAATGCGGACCTTTTGAAATATTTCTTTCGTTTGATTTTCTTAAAACCAATCTATTGTTGAATTTGATATCTATCTAAAAAATATATATCTATAGAAATATGCTGTATTCAGCCAGCGTAATAGATTTTTGCTGCACAGATGTACCGTATAAAGTGGATTAGAAGGACAGTCATTTGGAAAAAATTGTGTTGACAATTATTCCATGCCCTTGCAGGCATTTGCATAGAATTCCTACGGCAAATCTACGCGTAGAAACTCTGGTACACCCTCTATTCCGGCTGCAAAAACCGCCCCTCTAATCAACTAGGTGTTGGTGCCCTCCATATTCGTCCACACAGGTTGAGATATTACAAATTTTTGCTTTGTGGAGGTTGGAATCGCAGGTTCGGTTGATGACAGCATTGGGCAATGGGAACGCTGGAATCCACATCTACTGGTAAGTGGCTTTTATCGTTCTATATTCATTTTACAATTACTAACGGACCGGCGTATTATTATTTGCAGACAGCATTCTTACGCGACAATCAAACTTGCTCAATTGTTCTGATCCCGTTGCTCTTCCCTTCGCCGTTTGTTCCTTTCTGCCAATTCCTGTCTCTGTTGGCATTGAGCTTTGTGCTTAATAAGTTCAGCGTGTGTCTTCATTGGAGCACCAATGGGATTTTCGGCAAATTCTCCGGACACAGGACCATGCGGAAGGTTATCTTGGTGGTCGTACATGAATTTCTTGAAGGAGCCCACAAGATTCTTCATGTCCTTACCAGTCTCCTCCTTTGAGTAAGCGCAGATTCGTTCCCACGCATTGTCTGTCTCTTCCTGAAGGGCTGCCATCCATTGGCGCAAAGCCGCCGTTCCTTCGGCTGGTCTTGGAGGAATGTGCTTTACCGTAAACAAGGTAAAGTATTCAACGGAAAATTTGATGGTGCATCGGGTGGTCTTTCGCGATGCCTTTGCTTTGGCGCTGAGATTTGTTGCGTCATTGTTTGTAAAGGAAATGTGCCAATTTTCACGATGCCAGTTTTTAAAAGCACTAGTGGCTTTCAATTTTGTGGGAGTGAATGGCATTGGGGATGTTAGACGACCCTGCGGAGGTGGCATCAATGAAGAGAGGGAATCAGACTCCTCCTTGTCACTGTCACTATTGCTCCTTCCTCTGCCAGTGTCAAGAGCAGCAGCAGCACCACCAAGACCGCCGCCAGCATTTTCTTGCTGCAGAGCTTCACCGATTGCAGCAACAGGAACACTCACGCCTTGCTGCCCAGCTAGCAGCCGCATCAGCATCGTGTTTTGGTTCATCAGCATTGTATTTTGGTTTGTCAACAGTGCCATCTGCTTTGACATTGCGCTCTGTCTTGAATCCTGCTTCTTTTCTATATTGACAAGCTTCTTGGCGTCTTTATGGAGCTTCTGGTATCCGTTCCACAGTGCGTTCTGGCTTTGCTCAAGACCGTGGAACATGTGTGATTGATTATTGACGTGGTCCGCCAATTCTCGATGGGTGTTAAGGAGACAGCGAGTATCAACTTGGAATGTTTCTTCCCCGAACGTGTTTGCAATGTCCACCTCGGGAACGTGCATGTAATTACTGGTGATGACGCCCTTTTGAATCGCTACAGACCAACTGAGAAGAGTTTCAGGAATATTGTCAGGTGCAACCCCAGCTTCGGACGCCGAGAATGCTAAGGCGGTAAGGAATTTATTCCGTTGGAACATCTCACCCATCGTTTCGCCAAACCTCCGTTTGTCAGGACACTCACCCAAGCTTGTTAGAAACTGAGGCAACCTGTATAAAACAACAGCAGTCAAGAGCTGGTGCAGTGCTGGCGAATTGGCAAACTCGATTGCATCAAATCGGCGAAACAGATGGCTTGCAAAGGTTTTCGCGACCTCCGGTTCACAGATTGGATCGGTTCCGGAGTACAGCGATGACAGCCGCGGAGGCTTACCTCCACGACCCATCTTCCATCCCGCAAGGACTTTGCCGACAAACGAATCATTTTTTTCGTTGCCACTATCGAGATAATCAAAAATAGAATGGATGCATTTGGCCAACCACCCGGCGCGAAAGATCAAATACGCTGTTTTGAGGAACGGATTGCTGTTTGCAAAGTTCACGGCATGGCGACGCGGGGAATGAGAAGAAATATGTGCGTTGAAGGCAAGCGTTGCCTCATCACTTTCAAGGAATTCTGATTGAAAAGTACAAGGAGTATTGTCAGCCAATTTATCACCGTTATTTCCATCATCAGCATTGCGTTCTTCTTCTTCTTCTTCTTCTTCGATGTTTCTATTGAACATACTCATCAAGACCATCGCTGCATGCGCAATCGTCCGGAGTTTTGTCTTCAAACATGACGAGACGGCACCATTTGTAATGGATTCGTTAACATCGAGCTCGTGCCCTTCCAGCAGCACTTCGGCAGCATCATATGCGGGCTCCTCCGTGCTCGCTGCGTCAGACGATTGTTGCTGTTCCTGTCGCTGCTGTTGTTGTTGACGTTGCTTATTCACACGCTTCTTCTGGTTGGCTCTGTCCTTTGCAAGCTTGGTCTTTTCGTGGAATAACGGGCAAAGAGAATCATCGCTGGACTCCTTGTGATCTTCGTTAAGGATCATGTTGTAAGCCATCATAAAATAGAAGCAGTTCAAAAAGCAGTTGCGATGATGGAAAAGGCTAACTCTTTGCGAGTTGTGGGTCTTGCTCCGATAAATAGTTGCCAGCAAGACTTGACCGTCAACCTCTTTCTCAAAATCGTGAGGCCAGTGCATTTCCAAGTCAGCGTAGCGGAGTTCAGCAGTTTCTGTGCCGCGACCAATCAGTTGCACCAGCGCGACCAAAAAGAAAGCAACTTGGGCATGGCTTGGATCGTTTGCCCAAAGGCACAGCATACTGATTACACGGAGCTCATCTGCTGTAGCAGTGGCGTGCGATTGAGACATTGGCCTGTACATACGCGAAAACAGAAGCAATTTAGTGCAAGAGTTTAACTTATAAAGAAATTAACAATGGTAGCAACGGCGGCGAAGACAACGGCGTCGACGATTTGCAGATAGCCTACATACCTGCGCTGTGCCCGACTGCGTTCAAAGCATTTGTTGAAGAGTCCTTGGCGAATACGCGTAATGACTGCAGGATTGAATGTCACTGGCTCGGCATCCATCTCGAAGCGGCGCATGTGTCCGTTGTGGAAGCAACTGAAAAACTTGTCAATTGTCATGTAGGCAAGCAACTTGTCAGGATTGTTCAAATATGTTGCGTCCGACAGAAAATCGGCAAACAGATCAAGCGTACGCAAGTCGAGATTTTTTGCATCTGCCCGCTCGATATTGCCGTAACACACAGCGAACAAATCTCCACCATCCTCGTCATCAGCAGCAATATATTCTGCATGCGGGGAAGAATCATCTGCAACTTCCTCATGACCAGCAGCAGCAGCAGCAGCAGAAGCATCTACTGCATGCAGGGAAGTATCATCCGTAGCCACGGGACGACGAGGGGCAGGGTCTTCGGCAGGCACCATTTCCTCGTCATCATCTTCGTCATCGTCCCCAAAACCCAAATGGGAGGTGTTGTCCTCGTTGTCAACAGTGGCTGAGATTCTTGCGGCATTGACAGCATCGGGGCTTGGGTGACGGCGAAACTGGCCGTGCTTGTCAATTTTGACTCCGGGAAAAAGCAGCGCAGCAATAACATCGCCTCGTCCTTGAAAATTTTCCCCGATTTCCTTCTTGAGGAATCTGTCGAAGTGTTTCCTCACTTTGACTAGTTGCTTTTGCGACTCCGATCCAAAGGTGAAGTTTGCCATTCCGCCTCGCTGATGATGCGGGTCGACCGGATTGAAAACTGGATCCATGTTGATTGTCGGCAAGTATGGTGCGGTTGGGCCAGGAAGAACAGAAATGGTGGGTGGTGCTGACTGCTGGCGGTACCAAACTGGATGAAGTTGCCAAAGAAGGAGCAAGAAGCGCGCTGATGGAGGTTGGGGAGGAGCGATTCTCAATTTGTGGGCTTCGCAAAAAGCCACATCCTCCTGTCAACGCACCAGGAACAGCCGACAACCGTCAGTTTGTTTAGAGGGGTGTCAGACAGCAGCGTGACAAGAAAAACAGAAAATTCCGAAGACTGCAGCAGCAACACATAGGGGACGCACCTTTGTCTTCAGCTTCTCCGGCACCCATGGTCATCGCCTTGTTGGCGAGGTTCGGGGAATCTGGTATTTTTGGGGGGGATTGGATTCCAGATGCCGTTGCTGACGTGGGCGTAAATTCGGGCGTAAATTTTCGGGTTCGTAAAATATTCGTAATCAATTTGCAGGTAAAGCTAAAAACGGTGTATAGTTGTTAGAAATTATACGTGCGATATCAATTCTCTGTTGAAGTCCTTACAAGAATGACGGAAGTCAATCTTGTTGTTCG